>MQTX01000094.1:970206-1010630 GCA_009735665.1 Angiostrongylus cantonensis
CCCTCAAAAAAGTGAGGTTTTTACGAACCTTCACTTCTCTTTCAAGCCGACGTTGCTCAGAATTCGTTATCTGTTGGCGAAGAGCATTACACGTCAATTTCAACATCTTCCGTATCCTAAGAAACCAAGTACTAAGTGAAAACAAAAAAAAAAAAGCCGTAGTATGATAACAAAGGTATACCTATAGAATAAAACAACCGTTTGACAATCAATGTCATTTTCATTGAATCCTTGGCGATAATGTTGATACAGTGACTGGCAATCTCGACCATTCTTAATATAAAACATGCTGCCGATAATAAAAAAAAAAATAGAAGGCGAAATCAACTAGCAAAACCTGGATAGTTTTTTCAAGAAAATGTTTTTTATAAATGAGATTCCACTGGCGACGTATTGTCTCAGAAGGTACTTCTATAACTCCTTTCGTTTCGAGGTTACGTTTAACAACTAGAAGATCTTCGTCTGACAGAGCTTGTTTGTGTTCCTAGAATAACTGAGTGGATAACTTGTAGTAATTCCCACGACGACTTTCTACTAATCTCGGAATTGATCAAATAATTCTCTATGTTCCTGTTGAGCAAACACGTGTTACTATCACCTTGCGCTAGCTCAATAAAAACATAGAAAATTGAGTGTACAACACCATCATAAATAAAATTCTACGAATCTTTATAAACTATAAGACTAAGAGGACTCACTGGATCATTCCCGAGCATAGTCATTAGCTCATCTTGGACTGCGCTAGCAAAGTGATTCTCTGCAGTAGGTGTCCGCCAGAAGACCCAACGAGAGATCCACCCAGGCCCACGTGCATCACTAAGCTGTTGGTCAACGAGAGCCAAACGAGATTTCGCAGACTAAGTAAGAGAGCATTTTTTGAAAAACTGAAACTGATTTTATACAATTCACACCTCGCTCATGAACTGACAAGCGGAATCCCATGACTTCCGATCAGGCACTGCTCGATCTTCCATGGCATTTAGTTGGATAACCCGCTAAAAGATTACGATGATTCACAGGACCACTAAATATATTTCTGAGGTGATTGCTGAAAACTACTGCACTTATGACTTTATATAGATTATGAGCATTCTCTAAGACTACAGCACATATTAATATTCAAAAACAACGTCATTTTAAACCGTCTAGCACATAAGTTTCCAGAAGATCCGAAGTGAAATCCAAAGTTCTACAATCTTTAATAAAAGCCCTGCCATAATAGTGAAAATGATAAGATAAAGGCCTATGTAGTGGAGTTCCCAATACCGACTTTCTACAAACTTCAGCATTGCTCAATAATATTAATCACTGTTAAAAACCTCCTGTCTGATCAAGATGAAAACACTAATATATGTATTGGTCAGGTGCAAAAATAATCGCTGGTTTTTCATCGTGAATTTGAGGGATACATTTTCTAACAAATATTTAATTCCTACATAATAGATTTATAAATAGCCTCTAGATTAGCCGTATTCACATTTACTGTGCGAACCGCAACCCTACTTGCATTCGATCCGTTCTCTCGCACCCATCATCCAAAAAAGTCCTCGAACTTCTCCGTATGAAATCGGCTGCTCTTTGAGGACTTTTGACCTCGTCATGAATGTCGCTGAATATTGGTCGAGATGAATCTTACTAAAGTTGTGCTTTAAAACATGGAACGCAAATAGTCAACTAATCCCAGACATGTCTGTTATCTATTACCCGACTCCTAAGGAACGAGAAGTTGGGTGATGTCTGGACGAAGCAGAACCAGCACCGTGCTCATAATGGTCAGCATTTTGCGCTATCCGTCTCTCGCGCTAGTTTTATGTATATGAATGCTTTTGGCCATCGACTCGGATCAACTCAGACGAAGAAGGCGAAGATGAATTAGCTGCCGAACAAAACTTACTTCCAACCTCGTGTATGCTTATTAATCCAAGAAACGATTCACTGGTTTACCCCGAAGCTAAATGGAAGTCCGTTTTCAGAAACAAATGGTTTAGCTATTCACGTTTCAGAGACCTGCGACCTGCATAAGGAGCCGGCATACAGCAATAGAATTTCACAATAGTTCTATTTTGTTAGAAATAAGCAGATCCTAATACCCTTCCATGATTAAATAACTTGTGTAACACCAGTTATAACACCTCGAAGTTGCCGGTTACAAACCCCTTCTATTATTTCGCAAGCTTATCCTATTGGCAAAATCCACGGTACACCAACAAATAACAAGGAAACTATCTTTGCAAAACATATTGTTCATGTAAAAAAGAACCGAGTAGACAAAAGGATATCCATCAAAACAAAAACTGATGAATAAACCAGTTAAAACCTTATGATAAAAATGCTACTCACAAGGTAGTCCAAGGCCTTATTATCCCATTGATGATTAGAAATTGCTTCCTTTATAACGGCATCCTTAAGCGGATCGAATATCGTATCGTGATCATTGCGACTAGTGGAGTCCTGCTTAACCTTCCGAATGAAAACTTCTCGCAACGTTTCCCAACCTGACTAAAATATATCCACATACACGATATAAAACCACCAAATTTTACAAATTCCTCCAGTTTTATGTGTAGGGATCCGCAAATCTACGAACATATATACAGTAATTTATCGCGTTTAGCAAGTCATTAACGAATGGAAACAAAATTCTGCTTCAAATAATGCTCGGACGATGACCACTAAGCAGACAATTAAACCAATCACTGGTTAAAAAAATGAAAAACTACGCACGTCTACACATTTTTGAGGAAGCTCCTTATCGGCCCAGTGTTTCAGACGAATATCCACCAATGTGTTGAATGACCTATGAACAAAACATTGCAAGTTACAAGCACAACATTCACGACTTCTGTGTACAAGCACAAATTTTATTTCAAAAAAAGTTGTAATGTCCGTTCCACAAAAAATTTAAAAATGTAAAATTGGCTATTAAATTGAATTGAAAAACAACAATACGTCCAAAAGCCCACAAACCCAGCATTACTGACGGCTGCAGCTGGCATTAAAATTTGATCGAATATATGAGTGGATACACTATTCCATAACTTCTTCTCCAAGGCTTTCTCCCAGTCTTCCGCGCTTACTAAGGAAAGGTTCACAATCTCGTCGAGAATCTCACCACGAGCCTAAAAAGGATGGAGGGATTTAACTCAAAAAGGGAAAAAACCTGGAAAAGTGATCAAATGCGATAAATTGTAAAATTTATTGACTGAGTAGTATAATAAATATGCGTATAGTAAATAGCACACTTTTACATATCCGCCACTAGTTTACTCTCAAGTAACCGCCGTCCTGGTACGAATCAGTCGTAAAGCGGCAAATTTTCGCATAGTCCACAAAAAACGGCGACAGTCTTTGTTGATGACCTAAGGATAGCATCACCTGAGAAAAACCTGATGCTCCAAAAACCACTATCAGCTCATCTAGCAATAAACAAACTTCAGCAACTTGTCCACTGGACGCTCCATGTTACGATGTTGGG
This sequence comes from Angiostrongylus cantonensis, assembly GCA_009735665.1. Classification (NCBI taxonomy): domain Eukaryota; kingdom Metazoa; phylum Nematoda; class Chromadorea; order Rhabditida; family Metastrongylidae; genus Angiostrongylus; species Angiostrongylus cantonensis. Next base: position 973,682 of record MQTX01000094.1, read on the forward strand.
CGGTGAGACAAGTGGAGAAAGCAGATAAAATCTCGTATTGCATAGACATATTGCATAGCAACCGAACCAAACGAACACGCCCACTACACGCCATGAAGGCTTCTCTTTGTTCTCATCAGAACAGTTTCCTTAAATGCAGACCACTACGCTCCTCCTGAGGCATTTGGTAACATCAAAATCCATGCGATCGTCTTACAACAGATGAAAAGCAGGAATACCATAAGCCAATAAATGACAGGACGCTTACCACTGGTGGATGGGAAATTCTGTACCGAAATGTCTTTGACGTTAGCTTTGCATAGGTCGACAAAGTTTTCAAAAACGGAAGATGGTCCCTCTTTCATACCATATAGTACTATCATTCTGCACAGCTCACTGTTTACTTTGTGTGAAGGTCCGACTCGACCACCCCGATGCCAGAAGACAACTCTTGCTATCGACTGTGAAGAAAAAGACAATTCAACGTGATGAGAGCATTCCGAACGAAATCTTCTCTTCACAAAACTGGCAAATCAAAAGGAATAAAGACCACAACCTGCTTGACTAAAAGTTTGATACTTTTGCTGAACTCGAATCTGTTCCCCATACAAGAAGCTCACCGGACAACTACACTACTGACGATTTGTTTTAAAAGACAGGGGAACTGGAACTTAATAATACAGCAATACAACTGGCACGACATAGAAATTGGCAACTGTAGAAGATCACTGTTGGACCCATATTGATACAGATAGAACGAGTTACTGGAAATAGATTAAATGAGCGTTAGCGCGACGTGTGTTGGACATGTGTAACCATAATAAACCGCTATTATTCCTAAAAAAAAAAAAAAAAAAATGATGACACTACTACCACATCCCACCACGATATGGAACTGACAACGGAATACTTCGAAACCGACTTTCCTTGAACCTCGGTGTGCTTAATCAATACGTATTCTTTGTTTGATGAGCTTACACGAGGTTGATAATAACATTTATTATCGGCTAACGTTTCGACGTCTTCGATGAAATCAGAGCCGAGAGCAAGACGAGAGAACAGACGAGCAAGAAGCGTGGACCATCGACTCGGATCATCGGCTCTGATGAAGACGAAGACGTCGAAACGTTAGCCGATAATAAATGTTATTATCAACCTCGTGTAAGCTCATCAAACAAAGAATACGTATTGACAACGGAATGTTCCGTAGCAATCTTTCAACGCAAGTCGTACGAAGATTATCTCACACGGAGCAGACAAAACACTTCGGATGATTCACAATCAGTTAAACAAACAGGATTCTGACAGAAATTCTACTATATGGACCAAACCCAACCGTGTTAACCTATAAAACTCTGTCGGGAAGACCATCCGACTCTTGTCCTAGGCTTTACACACAAAGTATTTGACAACGCCTAAACGAATGCAAACCTGTCAACGATCATTGAAGAACGACCTATCCTATGTACAAACACTAGTTAACTTCTATCGGAACTGCAGCACAAGCACACATTTTTTTCATCAGTCACTCGCCATAACCACTGAAAAAAGGTTCGACAAAGTGACACAATATTGCGAAAGCGGTTTAATGCCGTATTATAGCGGACTCGATTGGGACAAGATGGGCAAATATATTGGTGGAAAATTCCCAGAAAATCTTTGTTTCGTGGAAAATTCCCAGAAAATCTTTGTTTCGTGGATTACTTAAACAAAACAAAGACTCAGCTCATGAATAACCCATGGTTCCAAGGCGAACAAATCGAATTGGATGGTTATCTGAATAAAGAGACTACCTCGCATGTGAACCTTGGACGTTTGACGGAAATGGAGAAAAATATAAAGAGAGAAGTGGACAGCAGAAGGAGACCAGCATGAGGCGCATTCGGGTCTCTCAAAGAAGCCACCGACGAACTAACGGACCTGAAACCCCGCGGTCCTCTTTTCAATTCAAAACCCTCCCAACGCTCCTTTATGCAGACGAAATGTAGGCTAATACTTCAACCACGTCGAGAAATTTGCGCAAACCCACATAACACTTGAACGATTTCTTCTGAAGTTTGAACGGGATTCACAACGTCTAGCCGTAATGCGTAACTCAGATATTCAAAAAAATATTCAGTCGTCGGGATCCACGGGAATACATGTGGATTGCAAAACATAGATGGTCATGTCACATAATAAGAATAACAGCAGATGAACGAAGAGAATAGTGGAGTAGACTCCAAGAAAATGCAAGCAGTCTCTTGGAAGACCACCAACATGACGAGCCGATGTGTTCGTAGATAAAGTCAACCATCTACATTCACGCATGGGGACGATTTTAGGACTGGAATGGGCTTTGCGGACGTTAATATTATCAAAGAAGGCCACTACCAACGACGAAGATTGCGCGGAAACGAAAAGAATAAAGGTGTTACTTAGAAGTCTTTCTTGATGAGCAAACACAAAATTGGTATCACCGTACTTATTAATACAGAATAGCTGACTTCTTCAAATACTTATCTTCATGTTTTTTCTACGCTTTTCAGTTATTCTGTCGAAACCAGCCGCACAGAGAGCATGAAATGGGCGAGAAATGCGCCTGGCTCAGATGAAGGAACCAACCTAAGGTATGGCGCTAAATTATGCATGGTCACAAGACACTCACTTTTGCGGTTCATTTTTGTATCTTTAAAAATTATCTGAGCGCTTTGAGTTTTACGCGCACAGATTTTGGATTGGAGTGTGACGATAGTGACTTCTACTTCAAAATCTTTTCCATTATCTTTCTCTGTCCTGTGTGCGCCCAGTGGAGTGTTTGGTTACAATCTAAATTTAAAAATTAAATCAGAAAAATTAACCAAATTTACGTGTTCTATTTTTTACGGGCACAAAGTTGTTTACCCGTTTCGCCAACCCATTCGTACCACACGCTCTACATGAGACTAGGCACACCGTACTCGAACTCATGTAATCATCGCCTCTAAGTTCAGGAAATACTATGCAATTTGTAGTTGTACATAGACTTACTGAAGCTGTTCTCAGAGAATTTGCACATTCAGAAATGGAAGCTAACATTCTTTCGCTTTCTTTCGGGTGAATGCCATATACTCTGACTGTTCATTTAATAACTCAAAACACTTGTCCCAGTTATCTTGTGTGCAGAAGACGACAAAACAACCATCTCAGTATATCCTCAGCACAGTTACGGTCGATGACTGGTGCTCCCGCTTGGTACTAGTCGCTGTCACATTGCTAACCCCCCCATTTGTGCGTAACAATCCCCTGAACACATGAAGATCGACCAGTTTAAGCAATGCTTCAAGAGGGCCATCAGCTACCGAATCATCATTCGACAAGTTAGCATAAAGAGCGGTAATGTAGGAGGACTCCACAACATAGGTGTTGTTACGACGCGCCTCGTGCAAATGATCCAGGAACATTTGGGTAATCGTAAGATAGGTTGCTGTATTATTAAGCAACTGAGTGAGAATTAGGTTTATAAACTAAGCTATTGTATCCGTAGACCTCTACACAGCTGATTATGGGTTTAACCTTGAAGATCGAGGAATAAATAGACGCCATATCAACAGAGGGTACTAACTAGAGTTTTGATCAGTAAGCAGAAGACGGGACATGTTGGTAAATCGATTTTAATTTGCGAAATAACTGATGGTTTTAAAGATGCTGCACTTACTACTTCGACCCTTTCCGTGTTCCAATTTTCGATATTGACTTTTGATAGGCACAGAAGCGGACATCTTGGTAAATTTTTTTCTAAAAACTTTATATAAACAAAAGTGCTCAGCAAAAAATTTAGTGGTAGCAGAAACCACTAATGTACTTGGTCCGGACTGTCAGACAATTGCTTTCATTCCTCCGCTCACAAATGCATGAGATCCAGTCTCCGTCTCCTCAAATCTCGCACGGATGTATTTCAATACGACTGAACAAACGGCTAGCATCGCCTTCAATATGTAGACGGTACCCAGATGAGTGTTCATCATCTTCGTAAGCTGGAAGAGGTGAAGAGAATATTCCAACGGGTGCGGACACCGAAACATCAGCTTATTCGTTAATGAAGAATAAAATAACACCTCGTGTTTGCTCAAAAAGGATATAAAAGATTGACTTTTAAATTGTTTCTGATGATGGGCGATAAAAGGGAGTAACCTCAAGATGTTTATTCGTTATATCGGCATATAAGTAGTGAGGAATTACTACAAGCCCTCCATCCTTAGCACTAACTGATAGTCCAATAGTTCTTGAATATATTAACTGCCGATCCTGCTGCATACCACATTTTCGCTGCTCTAAGATTGGAGCTAACTTTTTGTCGCGATTGTAGTCAAGGATATTGAGAGCTTCGTAACAAATTAGTCGGAGTTTTACTTCTAGTTTGTCAATGACGTCTCGCTATCTAGAAAACACCGGAGGAAAAGGAGGTGCTGATAATGTCAATACCTTTTTGTTTTTCATTCCTACTCAGTGTTCCAACTCCAGCTTTATTACGGAGTCGATCTTAAAGCTCGTGCAGATTGCATGCGATCCTACACAAGGTTTCTTTAGAAATCGATTGTGCCGGTGAAAAACTTCGACACAATTCTAATGGCGTGCGCGTGTCGTCAGGTAGGGTCATGCCTCCTAACACGACCACCCTCGACTTATCCGGTACGTAATCAACTTTAATTTGACTCTTAAGACTTTCTTTCACTGTTCATTTGAAGCTTATTTATGCCAATGGTTTGACTACTTTAGCATTTGACTTGATGACTGACCTGACTTTGACGTACTTGTTCATTACTTCTCTCATTCCTCATACACCAAAGCGGTGCTTGTAAGAAATATGTTTCGAACATTCACCAGTATGTGCATAATAATACAGAATAACGAATCCTTGAAACAGGCGCAGCAAATAGCCATTTCAAATGGCTACGAAACCGTAGCTCCTCGGGATAGCTGTAGAGGAAAAACTACGTCCCCAAAGCATGACTATAACGAGAAAAAGGTCCTCCCTTTATTCCCAACGAAATAAATTCAGCTATAAAACATTGAACAAGAACGGCCGGTATAGAGAATTCGGTAACGGTAGTTGAAATCACTAGACACTCTAAGACGCCAGATAGTTCGTAACCGTCTATATGACTGCCTATGCACAACACAAAATTACATTATATGCCCTGAAGGTGGGCGCGTGTGGCGCAGTGGTTGGAGGCGCCACTGCGGCGCGCACGTGAAAATGCGCCCATGGCTCACCAAGCCTTCCATCCCTCCGGGGTCGGCAAATTGGTACCAGACTTGTCTGGGAGGATAGCAGCACTGGCTCGATACATCGGCCGGCCACCGCGAGTCATTGTAAAGGCCAGATATGCATTCAATCACCTCCAACGATGCTCAATGAAGTCGAATGCATGGCGCATCCCTCGGGGATTGATCAACGCCGAGAGCTTTATCCTTTTTATGCCCTAAAGGTACAGGCGGTGAAGGCATGAGTTCGGATACTATGTGCCTAATCTCTTGGAAAACATGCAGTACGAATACATTGGCGAAATGACTAAATCGCTGTGCACCCGAAGGAAAGAACAACTAATCGATAAACTTAGTGGAACCAAACACTCCAGAGGACACAGAGACGGCAGAAAAAAATTATGAAGTGGAAGTCAATATCCTCGCACAGGAATTCAAAACATCAGAAGATTTTAAAAAAAACGTAAGGAGCTATGAAGAGGTTTCGCTAAGTAGACTGCATGTCAATTTGGCTACTTCAGACTCTGAAGAAGGCGAAATCACCGAAACGTCAGCTATTCTACATCAATAACTGCAGTAATACCGAACTCGTGTTTGCTCATCAAGAAAAACTGTGGATAACTGATCAATGCAGAGGTTAAAATTCAAGAGGTTAGAGAGGTTTAAGGCCTGCACTACTCTTGAAGAAAGGCCATCAAAGCATCGCTTTGCATATAGCAAAGACTTGTAGAAAGTATACCGTCCATCTTCTGTTATCCTCTCATTTTCAATCCGAGTAAAATTGTTATGAAAGGAAAAAATAGAGCGAGAGAAAAATATCCCAGAATAGATCAAGGAACTCAAAATAAATAAAAACCATATCAAACAATCGATTGAATACTAACAACGAATTCCATGAAAACTTAATTTTCAATGACACACCTTATCAAAAAGCTCGTCTCTGTCAAGCTGTCGAATTCGTGGATACGTATTTTTCCATTCTGTTTCAAGGTTGAACCTGAAATGAAACTGTTCAACAGATAATGGCAAATGAAGGAAACTACATTATTACAAAGAAAACAGTGAAATTGCGAAACAAAATAAGGAATTAAAAACTGCCTTCTTGCTCTGAACGCATCAGCTTGACTCTCAATTGAATCACGAACCATCCGCCAGAAGCATTCTGATACAGCAAATGACATGTTTTTTGTTGTCATCTGTGATGGTTTTAATACACCATCTCTAAATCATAGTCACTTTCATAATAAGTGAAAGATTTACAAGCCAATGCTCATTAAAGAAGAAAGCAGGATCTTCCATTATAACTCACTTTAAGAGAGAGCTGTTGGCGAAAAATTCCTCTTCGTATTTACGAATCTCTTCTATGGAATCAGCACTGTTCCCACGTCCGGTTACAACTCCGAAGTAACCAAGCGCTTTCATTGGAAGCAATTTCCCCTCCAGAATTTTTTTTATTCTCTCAGGGTTGGTCAAATTCTTCTCCGCCATGTCAACATAAAAAAACGTAGTAAACCTCACAACAACTGAGTTTAGCAATTGATTTCTCTAAAAGATACTTTCGTGAGAACAAGGATTGTTCTCTTCCCTTGAGGATCAACACTGCTAACCAGATCTGTTACGTTACTTCGTTCTGCATCAACTGAACTGAAACTATACAACAGTCAGGTCAGAAATTTTAGAAAAAAAAATTGATAGCTAGTTCACACGGACCCATCTTGAATACAAAGAATGATTGCATTAGGATTTTCCATGTGAGCACGACTCATTCTAATTATGTCATCTTTGGTATCCTTAGCCATATCAGCAGTAACTGTAGAGATAACACCAGGTAGATCTACCAGAACCATTCTGGCAATATTTGGTCCTGACAGCGATAAATATAAATTTCTGCTCCGCTAAATCTGTAACTTCGAATTTAATAAAAACCTTTTACGGTAAGAGATATAACATTGTTGGATACTGTACGTCCATTCTCCACCGAATTTCGCATACGAACTTCAATCTCCGACCTCAACTGGCGTTGATCGTCTTCCTTGGACAGATCAAATTCTCGGGTAGAATCTTTGAATTGAGCCACATGGTAGGGACCCTCTGACAAAGTTACCTGGAATTGCGGGTTTATTCGTCGTATCTTTTTCTTCGTTTTGTGTGATATAACTGATAATTGTTCACCTTCACAGGCGCACGTGTCATCATTTCTCCAGATCCACGAGGAAAAATGCGAGCTTGAGCAATCATTTCCAGGACGGAAGTTTTCCCTAAAATTACTGAGTCGAAGTGAGTACGTAGATGACAATTTTAAAAAAGAAAACCCATACTGTTACTACAACTGCGCATAAACCACTAGAACCACTTTCATAATTAAATACTAATATGGTCCAAATCACACGGTGTGAGCTCGATAACACACTCGCATTTCCATCCTCAAAAAAGGCCATTCCCGAAAATTGCAATATTTTTGTAACTTTACATTCTCAAAATCACTACTTGCTTGGTGAATTACCATTATGACCACTCTACAAGTATAACACATAGAAACAAGTGTCCCATAAGTATTAGTTAAGCTTTTTCCTACTAAGCTGCTCTTATCGACTGATTGATATCGAGTTCAACACTGACAATTCCTTATGTCTTGGAATACATATTCTTGAGTCCTACACGTGAGCATTTTTACCGTGAAACCTTTACCCCCTTTACCCAGCACCACTCAGCACTGCAAGCACCTATGGACGAAACGATAGTTCGAGGGACTCAAATTTCTACGCATGAAATCTAGTGAAAGGACTTCATAACATGACAACTGAGCTTAGCAGTGGGATTTTCCAGAGTCAAACAGTAGGATAATTATTGAGAAGTACACGTCTTTCAAGATGAGGACTTCATTTAAGAAAAGACGAAGGCAATGATAAAATTTCATGGTGCTCCCCACGCAAGGTAAAGGACTATTTCCATAAATGTTGAACGTAAGCTTCACTCTTGTAGAATTACTACTTCAAATCCAATTTCTCACCATGAAACAAAACAAATAGGAAAATGCGTTAAAAGTTTATATAATCCCAATCACTGTTCAAAAAACATCCAAATTAGGAAGCTAAGGGATGAGTTTGTCATGCGTATTTTCATTGGTATTTCACAATACGAACAGTTTATTCAAAAAAAGGTTGACTACGGAGCAACCATTTCCTTCTCAGCGGCTTCGAAACATGTGCTAAACAAACTTTGCATTATCCAGTGAGTAAATGGGAATATGCTTTCCAAACCAACCATCATTTAACTTCGGTATGAGTAATCAATGCGCGGCGTCATTCCTCTGATAAAGTAATACGAGATTGTTACCACATATAACAAAAATAATACAAAAAATAAACAATAACACATGAACAATAATAGATAATAACAAAAATAAGTGAATTTGAAGAACAATAAATAGCAACACATGATAAATAAACAACAAGTATAATAAATCTGTGGTAACTTCATGTTCCCACATCAATGAAGTAATCTGGAATATATTTCGGAATTATACCAATTTGCTCCATTGCAGAAGAAGTATTAAATTGAATCAAACATAACTCCGGGTCACATAATTACAATCAGCGAAAGAAGAACATTGCAGGATTTTCAACGACTTAAAAAGGTGGATGTGTCAGAGAAGGGACAATATAAACTTTTTTAAACACGGAATCAATGTGGACACATAGTGTTATTCCGCCATGACCACAATATAGGAAAAATGGGCACATTACTACATTCAACCGAAAAATAGGAGTCAGTTATCGGGTTTTGCCAAAATGTTTCTTCTAAATCTTCCACACACTATTTTAAAAGAATTCGAGCGCAAAGAAAGTGGGAATGCGAGCCGCCAACAAGAGTATAATCCTAAGGAATACGGGACATTCCTGTCATTCTCGCTTGATGTCACTGAGAAAGGCGGTCAATAAATCCAGATAATTTTTCACTCTATCCAACGGTTTAACAAGTTACAGCTCAAAAAAAAAAAAACTTCAAAAAGCGTCAATCAGGTATTTGACTCGTACTTCATCTAAACTTTAGCGGATTATTAACTACCATAGGTAAATTCAATGAATTAACTTAAAATCAAAAAGTCAGTTTTTCCGCTCTCGTAATGCAATGCGGTATAAATAAAGCAATACTAAGATCTCAACGAATTCTTCTGCTTCTAAACATTCTTCAGTGAAAATGCTCGAAACCTGGTTAAAAATACAACCTTGGATGCAATTCATTTCTTTTTTCCTTAACAAAATTTCATAGATCTGTACCCCAATGTAAACTAGCCGCAGCACTTCAGATTCCGTAAAAAAAACCGTACACTTCAGAAGTATGGAATTAATCAAATCCTGCACCTAGGAGTTGTAGGGCAAGGAAGTGAATAAATGCATCCAATCTTCAACAGAGCTATACCAGTAGAAAACATTGCTCGCCACCAATTTCTGTAAGTAGAGTGACAGGAAATACTTTGGAAACCGACGTTCCCGAAATATTGCAGAGTCCGTAATTTGGGTAAAACTCAATCCACCATAAAATAAAAATGCTAAACGCAGTAAAAAAAAAACGGGCCCTATTCTCCTGAACCTGAATGAGTCCCCAATTTCGCAGCGTTAGGTAGCGCGAGTACGGAGAGGCTGCTAAAATCCCAGTGCCAATGGAAGCTGCGTGGATCAAGAACTATGGTGACGATCTGTACCTACAATGCACGTACACTTGCACCCGAGTCCTCGATAGAAGACTTGCTCATGCAAGCAAGAATGATAAGGTACGACGTCATCTGCCTGGATGAGACGAGACGACGCCACCCATTCAACGCTGTCTATGACACTGGAGAAGAACTGTTCCTCGGAACATGCGACAGTAGAGGTGTAGGAGGTATCGGCGTTCTCGTCAACACGAGTTTGTAAATGAACATCGATTCATTCGAACAGCTTACAACCTGAATCGGACGTTTACGATTAAAAAGATGTTGATCAACACCGGCTTTGACAATCGTGGTCGTTTTATGGACAATCGTGGCCAAAATTTTACACGGGATCAGACCACGGTCTCCTACGTGTAAGACGATTACTACTCAGATCTCTTCGATAGTCACGTCCACATCCCGTCATATGAAATAAAAGAGGATGGACATGCTGTTTCACCGGTTCTCCCTTCCGAAATCCGACATGCCATTTCGTCGGTGAAAATTCGAGCAGCACCAGGTCCGGACAGGATAAGATCAGAACATCTGAAGAACCTTCCGCCAGTCCTCTTAAGAACACTGGCTCGGCTCTTCTCACATTACCTGTCTGAATGCAAGATCCCTACCAAGTGGAAGACCAGCAAGACCGTGTTGTTGTTCAAGAAGGGGAACCTACACGATATAGGCAACTATCGCCCAATCTGTTTGTTGCCCGTCGTCTACAAACCTTTCACTCGAGTCATCCTAAACAGGATTGACAGAACACTGGACGAAAGACAGCCGTGCGAGCAAGCAGGGTTTCGAAAAGGATTTAGTACGATAGACCACGTTCACACGTCACGTTAACAAGGCTCATTGAGGTATCGCGAAAGTACAAAAGACCGCTCTATCTCACTTTCATCGACTTAGAGAAAGCTTTTGATTCAATTAAGAAAGAAGCAGTCATGGAGTCCCTACTCAGTACATAACGATTTTTCGTGAGCTGTACAAAAATTTCACAACCAAAATTTCTCCATTCTACAACGATATTAACGTTGACGTCGAAAGAGGAGTTAGGCAAGGCGATACAATCTCGCCAAAATTATTTACCGCCACCCACCATAACGTCATGCGAACATTCGAATGGGATAATATGGGAGTGAAAATCGATGGTAGGTGTCCCGTTTCACACAAGTAAGGGATGGGATCCGAAGCTCCGACCTGCTTCAACAATGAAACATCAAAGATGCCGTTCTATACGCTAAACAATCGAAGGTAAGATGAGCCGGACACGTAATGCGGATGAATGATAACCGATGGACAAGAGCTGTTAGTGACTGGATTCCTCGGGATGTCAAACGTACTGCAGGAAGACCACCGACCCGATGGTCAGAGTTCTTCACGAAAAGCTTAGAAGAAAGATATGACGCTCGACCAGTCCCTAAAGCGAGCAGAACCCACTGGGCTACTCTTGCAGGCGACAGGGAAAAGTGGAGGATTTCCTGGTGCCCGCTCGAGTCACTCGACGAGTCAACGGGACTACAGGTGACAGGTGATATGTAAGATATTAATTTTGTAATGCAAGATAATACATAGAAAATATGACAACCAGACATCTGAAAATTCTGCTCTACATTTATAAGAAAGGGAGCGTGTGGCGCAGTGGTTGGAGGCACGCACGTGGAATCGATTCCAGCGCCCATGGCCCACCAAGCCTTCCATCTCTCCGGGGTCGGTAAATTGGTACCAGACTTGTCTGGGAGGATAGCAGCACTGGCTCGATACATCGGCAGGGCACCGCGAGTCATTGTAAAGGCCCGATATGCATTCAATCACCTCCAACGATAGTCAATAAAGTCGAATGCATGGCGCATCCCTCAGGGATTGATAAACACACCTTAGCACTTTTTACATTAATATGAATTTCAAACCAACACCATATGCAAAACACAGTCAATGGTATCCGCGTAGGTGACAACATCACATTTCAACCTTATATATGACGTCACAACCAATGAACCAGTTCCTTTTAGATGACGTGTGCAACTAAATAGCTCCTCTCAATTCTTCTTCGAAGCAATTGATATTAGAAAACACCAATATACTCGTGGGAAGCAGGATGTGCAACTTTTATTCCAGAAATTATCAGATTATACAATAATATCTTCGCTATAAACCATGAATGAGATGGAAAGAAACCATTAATTAAACAGGGGCATCGACCATCCAGTGCTTAAGTGTGTGTCAAAATAAGAACGCACCAACGCTTAATATTTACTACACTGCTTGTCACTAGAAAGCTATCAGCTATCATACCTGCACTCTGATCTCCAACTACAACGACTCTCGGCAAGTTGTCGGTAGTATCATACGAAGAATCGAATTCGTTCAGAAGATCCAGAACTTCAGAATACATGTCAATAAGCGATCTCTAAACTTATTGGGCAATCCGAATTCTAAATAAAAGAGTGCGATGTCTTTATCAATAACGAGAATGGAACTGAGGTTCGAGCTCATACAATCGCAAGTCATCACAAAAAACGCAACTCTCCGGAGTACACCGTAGAAGCACTGCTCAAAGCTTCTCGTAATAATCACTGCCTACCTCAGCTTGCACAATGTCTGTTCTATATGCATACATTTAGAAAGGCATAACGCGTAAAATCATCACCTTCAGCCTCTTCAGACGTTTTACTGCACCCTGATCTGCCAAAAGAATGCGTTGTTTCAATACCATGTTTTCCTTTTCCAGACGTTCTAGTTCCTTTTGATACTGACTCTAAAAGACACGGCATTACGTCAATGAACAGTAAAGCCACAATGAAGCCAAAATATTTGTAAAACTCCAGACCACAAGTGTTTGCAGTGGATAACGAACATGTTATTCTCTTTCGGGGTAGAGTAACGCTTTCACTACCACTCCAAGCGACCTTCGCTAAAAGCGAAAACGAAGGACCCTTCGTTTCGCATGCCTCTCAGCAAGTTTTTTATCTACCAGTGCCATAAGAAATCAGTTGTCTGACCTGGGAATCACACATCAACATAGAACTCAGTTAAGCTGACACTGTAGTTGAAACCACAATATCAACTTCCTACTTGTTGCCTAGCAGAGTTTTTAACGGTAGAGTATTAAATGAAATGAAACCGCAATGATGCTGATTTTTGTGAAATTCTGCACCGCAGACTCCTAAACTTTCTCTAAAGTTTCAAAAACCCGGGAACTCCGAACAAATCAATGAACAGCATTTTCCTTGAAAAAAAAAACTGGTGAAATATTTCGGTTCTACAGCTATTTTATCATTCACATAATCATAAATACTATAATCCACCAAATGAGACATTGTTATTGTCAGCTTTACTTTGCACAGTTTGTCAGTGATAGATTAGTACGTTGTCCTTCCACTCGTGGTAGCCTTGCCACATGTGCTTTATTACTTTAATGAAATATACGTCCGTGTCCTGCCGCCACGGCGCCTTCTGGTATGTTTAAAAAGCCACATCCATATCCACCCATTCTTCTGTCCTATAGGAGGGAAGACGACAATACGCCTAGTTTCCTAGTAATGGCAGCAATTTGTGAGACCTTGAATTTAGCACTACCTCTGAGATGTATGAAAACTTTGAGAATGTGATTCGATATGCTTAGAAGAAAGATTTTTAGTCAAGCGTGAAATAATGCTGCTGAAGTCTTGGTTTCCTCACGCATTATAAATCCATGCGTTAATTTTCAAGAAAAGAATTTCAACAATTCAATCTTCCCTCTATGAAAAGTGAAATCAGGCAAATAGTAATACCTTACCTGCTTTTTAAACATTTCTCCTTGCAACCGTCTAATGCGCTCATCAATGCTTTCTTCATCTACGCGCTCTTCGTCATTTTTCTTAGCACCAAATGCTGCCATAAAAGACAACAGAGTGGTTTCTGAACAAAACATGTTTGGCTACAGAAAAAACCAACATCCCAAATAAGTTGCTTTTAGTGAAACATATTAGATAATACCTTTAAACGGTTTCCCATTGCTGTCTGATTCCTGTTTCTCCTCAGAGTTCGTGACTAAAGCATTCACCTTTAAGGAAACAAAAACTTTAAGCAATTAACTTGCAGGGGGTGAGTAAAAGGAACAGAACCCTGGTCTTTTCTGAATGCTTCGAACTTGGCCATCCAGTGCGCGAGCTTGGACTCGGCACTTTCTCCTCCAAATCCCTTTTTTATATGCGAAAGTTGTTCGGACACGTCTCGCCACAAAGCGTTTGCATCGAAATTGCTCCAGCCACGTAGGGAGAAATCTGGTAAGTTTGACTTCCATTCTTCATACCACTACAATAAAGGAGGTTCCATAATAAGAAACTATACAACAATAAAATTATACAATAAAAAATAACCGATAAAACTAGCTGAGAGACAGGCGAAACAAAGGATCCGCATGGTGCGGTAGTTAACGCGTTAACCCCCGAAAAGGGTAATAGTGCGTTCGTTCCCCACGCAGACACCTTCGGTTTGCAGTTTTAGGAATAGCTCAGCATCGTTGTGGTTGTTATACAATACTAATAATGACAGTAATCCACCCTCCCAATAATAATCTACACCACAAGAGCAATTGTTTCTAAAATTCGACTCGTACAACTAGAATAAAACCTCACTTTGTTTGCAGCGACGCTACCACCAATGACGCCTGTGGCAACAAAGTAGCGTAACTTCAGAAGATGGCGAACCGCTCCAGAAACAAATTGTCGTTCCGCTTGTATACTGACTAGCATCTGTCTTTGCAGAAGTCTGCAGAAAAACCTGTTGTGCTAAAATCCCTACAGAATGCTAAATTGTCTCTTCATAAACCAGGTTTAGTTCAACAAACAAAGAGCTACCCGACTATCCAGAAGACATACCGACGTTGGGATCTCAACGCTCTGCCGCTACGACTCAGACATGACATCCTTCGTTTGCCAATTGTACCCACCATGTGAGGTTGCATTACAGAAATATACGGTTAGCATTCGCTAACCCTGAAAATTTTATCAATGATTGAACGGTAAATTCACAAACTCTCTGTATTGCACGAAACACGAAAACAACTCTGAGCACACACAACGAACAACTTTATGCTCGTTTTGCTTTGTACTTCTTCCAAAACACTGGTATCAGGGACAAAACAGCAAAGAATGTCAACAGGAGCAAAGAATGAAAATCCCATGCTACGTTAGTGTGAACCATCTGTTCCAGAGTGGAACCGGCTTGGATATACAGAAAGCTTGGCGGAGCCACACCGAGGAACGTTCCTACGAAGAAATGGAAAAACGGAACATTAAGAACAGGACTAGCAATGTTTATGAACCAGTTAGGAAGGAATGGTGTGACCCGCAAGAAAATGATGTAACTGAGCAGATCACCCTGGTGTCTTGCGATGTCACCCTGCCATTGCCTCACTCGATCGGGGAATTTACGGACCACAAACTCACGACCGAATAGATAAGAGAAAAGATAGCATACTGAGGCTCCCACGGCAGAGCAGGTACACACAAGAAGTAAGGCCACAAAAAAATTGAAGAGATATCCTGACAATATGGTAAGGAATATCGATCCCGGTATAGCAAACGATTGAAGCATAATGTATACAACAACGACACCGAAGAAAATGGCAAACATATGTCGATCTCTGTAGTGCAGAAGGACCCGGCCAACCCTCTTGGCTTCGTCGAGGCTTCTTGGGTACTTGAAGTCTTTCCGATGTTCCACATTTAACTCCGGAAAGCTGGAATAAATAGCGAACAATAGAAGGACGAACGTGGCGAATATCCCGCAAAGGATGAACACCCTGGCCCGACCGGTGACGAGCATCACTCTAAAACAGAAGACATTTCGTAACTGAGAGAAATGCAATGGGACAAGGATTTCGCGAAACGAACGACTGACCTCAACCTCTGCCACTCGCCATGGACCTCGGATGGATCACTCGTGTTCTCTTCAAAGGACGCCGCCACTGGAGCGGTTCACAATGGAGCAACTATTGCGAATTTCAGGAAGGTCGCGCCCATCCCTGAAGATGGGAGCTAGGTCTCGTTCAAATAGGTTATGTGTGTTTAGGTTTTTTTTTTGGAGCGTTATGTGTTAACTATTCAAACTTCGAAACGAAAGACCCGCATGGTGTGGTGGTGAATGCGTTAGCATCTGGAAAGGGTAACAGGGCGTTGGCTCCCCACTGCAAATACCTAGGATCAGTTTTTTAATTATCTCATTGTCATTGTGGATGAACCCACACTTTTCTACTGCTTCCAAGAATACCATTTCTACTGTACTAACTGCTCTAAGTTGCAAATTCTTCACAACGAGTTCATCGTCTGCATTTTCATATCGTAGATTATGTGGTAGAAGTCACCCGAAAATGGTTGTAGGTTTTCCATGGGAGTTGGTGCTGCTGTGTTCGTCAAGAGTCAATGGAAACGTCATGTTCTACCGTACCAGTGTCAATCGTAACCAAAAGGGGGTTAGGGTAAGTTAGCATGAATTACGTTGTCATGGAATGGTGGTGAGCGAATGAAGCTCAGCCTGAATTGTGGCTTTTAAGGGCAATAACGCAAAGACGTCTTCGCACTGTCGTATGCGATAACCGCTTGGATTCGCTTAGGATCCTTCACAAACATCCACTGGTCGGTGCAACCTCTCCAGTTTCGTGCATGGACATCGACAAGGGTGAGAATGCCTTGTGAGTGCTACATACTTACTTGGATACTTAGGCGACCCATCACTAGTTACACAGACGTTCGTTAGCATATTCTCCATTTTTCGGAGTGTTGATGATTTATCCATTATGTTTCCCTGAAGTACCAACATCAGCCTGGCCAAAGTCTGCCCCAGCTCGTCATCGGCACAGGCAGTTGCGGCCCTTGTGGATCAGAGGGAGATTTGCCACCATGCGGCTAGTTTGATACTAGAACGATGGTGGATCCTGGTATTGCTTTACTCCTAGTTGGGCTTCCAGGGGGAAACGCCAAACTCCTTCTCAGCTTGGGAGACCCTGTCCCGAGAATGAATCCCTCCTCCCTGCATTGCAGCGCGACACCCAGGAACACTTCTCAGCCACAATGAAGAGGTAAACCATTGGGAGGGAATGCTACACAACACTCGAAATTGACGTTTTTCGAGAATACAAGCTCCGTTCTGCGGAGGATCGGGAGATTCATATGACTAGCAACATTTACACAATGCTGGAACAGGTTTGAATAGAGGTCATTAGCCACTGTAGGAAGAGTAGATTTTCAAGTACCTTAGCTCTATTTATTATTAAAACACCGTAAGCGAAGAGTTCCTTTCAGTCTCTTATGTGGTGCTGTGTCGGGAAGGATTTATTTGTCCAATCTTTACCATCGTGATTTCCACGGATCAGTTCAAAAGGAGACGTTCACTTTACCTGGAACATTGTTCGTTTTTATTGCATTTTGTTTTTTATACAGTTGACTACCTTCCAATTTTTGGAATTCAGCCGTCACAAGCATTTCGTCAGTGGCTGTCAATGGTACCACGACATTCGGCTCTTCGTCTCCACAAGTTCTTCTGGTGAACTGACGGTACATTTCTAACATTCTTTTCTCATTTGATAGAAATATGGTCTCTCCGGACACCTTTCAGAAACCAGCGAAACCTTGGGGTTTTAGGGACTTTTTTTGTAATATATGAAATATTGGGTAAGCTTTAGACCCGACAGGGGTCCATTTATTCTTCATTAGCACTGTTCTTTTGTCACAGAACTAATAGAGTATTTAGAATAAAGCTGTTAACGATGTCGTTTCATGTATGGGATCTCGGAAGTTTTTGT
The DNA here is from genome assembly GCA_009735665.1 of Angiostrongylus cantonensis. Classification (NCBI taxonomy): domain Eukaryota; kingdom Metazoa; phylum Nematoda; class Chromadorea; order Rhabditida; family Metastrongylidae; genus Angiostrongylus; species Angiostrongylus cantonensis. The sequence continues at coordinate 991,366 of MQTX01000094.1, forward strand.
GTGTTGGAATCTTACAAGATTTGCGAAAGTGGAAAGTGGAAGCCTCAGCTTCACTGGAATGAAATCGATAAGTCCAATCCACTTATCGCACTAACAAACGGAACAAACCATGTCCCTCTGTATGACTTGAGGCAAGTCTTGATCCTTTTTGTGCCCAACTAGAAGAATCGATGCCAGTTCTGGAAGTTATCTTCTATTTATTTTGTTAAAAAGTTCAAAGAATGTGAAGCGTATGATGGGATTCCCGTGCAGTTTTTGGACAAAAGCGTCCTGTAATCGTTTGGGCTAAGGAAACTAGTAGTTCTCCTATTTTCGAACATTAAACCATTGGCCAACTTTGCTTCTTTGATGTGCAGCGATTCATTCTGCCATTCTGCGTCTGTAGCGCAGTGGTTGGAGGCGCCCTGCAACATAAATGGGATCAATCACTGCGCCTCTAACTCACCCAGCCCTCCGACCCTCCGAGGTCGGCAAATTGGTACCTGATTTGTCTGGGAAGACAACAGCACTGGCTCGACACCTTTGTAGGCTACTTCGACTCATTATAAAGGCTAGATATACATTCAGTCGCCTCTAGTAATGACTAATGAAGTCGTACGCATGACGCATCCCTCAGAGATTGATTTTAAGCAATTCACGACATTAAGCATAAGCCACACCTTCGCCAAGCAGTAGTTCTGTGTTTGTAAAATGGATTAATAGGGAAAGTACTACAGAAAAGGATTACCTCTTATTATTACCTTCACAGTTCCTGGATACTTGGTATTCCAGAATACGTTGTCACTGCCGTGAGACGCTAGGCGTGCACGTAATTTTAGGGTATGGCCGTTTCTGTCTTTAAAACCGCGACGATTTTTATTTTTATATGATACGATATCATGCTATGTTTCTGTGTGCATGTCTGTTAGTTGACCTTTAAGTTTTCATTACAACTTTAGCCTTATAAATGTTTGTTCCAGAGTAGGAGATTTGGCTCAAACACTCCGAATTAACGATACAAGCGTTGTTGGAGCAGTTCGTTGGCTACCTTCAAAGCACCACATTTTGTTTTCAGGTGACAATAGTGGTATATTGGCACGATGGGATATCAGGTATTCAAACACTGCGGTTGTTCTTCTTTCTAGCCTTTGTATAACGATAAATTTCCTGTGCAAGTTTTCGTGCCATTATTCTTATTGCTCAATGGGAAATTATGAAGATAGATTGTGAGGTATTCGGCCTTCAGTCCCTCTGGAATGCTGTTTTCGTTAAGCATCGTAGAGGTTATAAACGGTTAAATGTAGACGGCGTATACATTAACTCTCGGTGGTCTTTCGATGTATCAACTCAGTCTTTTTGGCCGAGCAAACAACTCTGATACCAGTTCTACCCACTGTGCTAGACGCACAATATATGAAGGTATACTGGAAGTATTGTGCGTACTTTCCCATTGTCAAATGAAATACTGTTTCTCATGCTGTTAATTGTGGTAACAAATGTTTTCTAAGCTTTAATGTGCCTTTTAGATGTAAATGATGAGAAGTTTTAATGGTGATTATGTTCTGCAAACTCTGTCCAACTATAGATCCCTTTGCTACCACTCTTTTGAGCGTGTCGCTTGGTAGAACTACCATTGTAACTACGAATTTTTCAGGAGTAACCGAGGAGCGCTTTCATCGACCGTCATCAAAAAAGGGACAGGGATTAGAGGAATGCGCTTAACCTCTGATGGAAAACATTTAGTTGTTGTTCTTTGCAGCGGAGCCGTAATTCTTTATGATGCAGTTACAATGGAACTCCTTGCAAAGTATGAGGTAATTCATAGAAGTAAACATTCGTGAGTCCTAGTCGCCAGTTTAACCCGTATTTGTCGTTTTCAGTCCCGAAATCTGAGGAAATTGAGTGAAAAAATGTTGCATGCCCTTGGTCAGTTTGCCATCTGTGACGAAGGAACTTCTATACGAGTGGCTCTCCCAACAGGAGATGACATCGACTGGATCCGCTTTTCAAAAGTACCGGTTTTTGCTCTTTTTTGTATGTCATTATCGTAAATAGTTTAGCTGTTCAGGGATTTCGACAGGAACCTCGCGTCATATTCTGTTCCACTTTTTCGGGTCACTTGTCACACGTAAATGCATGTGTATATCGAATTGGATCTCAACAGGTTATTTTATTGAAGTTTTCTGCAATTCGGTTAGATTTATATAGCCTTGAGCTATGACCTTAGCAATGTTTAGCTGTACACCGCGGGTTCTGATCGCAATGTGCTTTGTTGGGCACCCGAAAGTGAGCGACATCGACTACAGTTGGAAACTGAAACAGTAAAACAATCTGTTTTAATGAACGATTGGAGCGACGATGACTGACATCCCAGTCACTGTACATGTCCGGTGGTATATTTTTCTTCCACCTTTGTTTTCTAGTAATTGTGGGAGACGGAAGTTCTGTCTTGAACTCGGTGCACAGTGTTTTGATAGGAAACTGGCTCGATATTATTTAATTCAAGTGATCTCAACCACAGTTTCTGGGACTTATTATCACACCTGCCATAAGGTTCCATGTAAGACTGTGGATAAAAGTCGAACTGTATGGACTATATTTTTGCTCTGGATTCCTAACTTCGCTGTAATTGTTTAATTTGCGATGACTTCGGATGTTTTAAGATGTCTTGGATGACGAAGATAAAATTTGGCAGAAAAAGAAGTTTAAAAAGTTGCACAGGATATATTTAACCAGAACTACATATTCCCCTCGAATATCAACACTTGCCATTATGAAGCTAGTGGTGGCTGGCTTTTTCAAAAACTCCAGGTTCTATGTAGTAACTTATAAGTTGTGTCCTTTTTTGTGATACGGAACTCCATCATTCAGTATGCTTGTTGGACCCGTTAGCCAACTATTGCTTCTTGAAGTGCTCCGGAAAGTATTTAATTTTCAGCAGTTAGGTCGATGTCATTTTTTATTTGCTGCCTACTATTTTTTGATGGCAGGTATTATGTGAAATATAACCATAATGTTGCTGAGATGTTTCTAAAACTCAACATCGCTGGTGTGTGCAGTGGGGACCGAACACGCTATTCCTCTTTCCATGGGCTAACGCGTTTACCACCACACCATGCGAGTCTTTCCTTTCGAATGTCTCTCAGCCTGACCTATAGGTTCTATCAGCAATCACCCGTTAACGGGGTCAATGGTGATTGCTGATAGCGCCTATATCTCAGTAACACGGTTGACTTCTAATTGTATTAATATTGTCTCTCAGAGATAATTACAAAGGTTTGAAATCTCTTGCCAGAGTTAGTAGACCTTTCTTTTGTGGATATAGATGCTTAGATTCCATCTTTTTTTCCTCATTTCGCAGATTGGTTTGATCACGCCCCTCGGACTCACCAAGCTTTCCATCTTTCCGTGTTTGGCAAATCACTACTGCACCTGTCTGGAACGGTAACAGTACTAATTAGTGTGGTATTGAATGGTATGACAGTAAAACGTCAGTAGGCCACCACAAATTACTGTATAGGCCACATATGCATTCATTCAGCTCTAACGATGCTTGATAAAGTCAAATGCATGACTCATATCAACGCCTAAAGCTTTATCTTTTTATCCTCGGCGGTTGTCTCACCGGCTGACCTCGTAGACAGGAACTGCCAGTGTGCGAGCTTCTGCGGCTGGTCTATTAGTGGTTGAGGCATTTGTGATTCCCTGCAATCCTGAGGTCGCCCTAGCTGTAGCTTCCCTCAGTCCAGCACCACTAGTAGTCCCAGCTCTTGTGGATTAGAGAGAGATTTGCCACCTTACGACTAATTTGGTAGCGGAACGGTGGTGATTCCTAGCATTGATTTACCATCAGCTAGAGCTCCGAGTGAAAAAGTCGAACTCTTCAGCATGGAAGACCTTTCCAGGAGATAGTTTCCTGCTGTAAATAGCAGTCCAACACCCAGCAACACCTCCCGCCACCACAGTTAGGCGGTAGACCATTCTGAGAGGGCGTGGGGGTGCTAACGGAGATTTCACCTTTTAAACTCCGTTCACGATTCTGAAGTTGAAGCGTACTTCGTACCATATAGTAGAAACATTCATAGAGTTGATGACCTCGTCAACACAAGCATTGTCATGTACGTCGAAAGCTTTGAAATAACTGTCAAGCCGTGGCGAAGACGCTCTCTATACATTCTCTTTGTCCTTGAGAAAGTTCTACAAAGAAGATCTTGCCTTCTACAATTCAGTGATTAGCAACCGCAACGCCAAGATTGGCCTTAAGAAAACGTCCACCGAAAATTAAATTGGGATATGCGGTTTAGAAAGGAAAGAATAACGTGCGAGCAAATCTGATCTTACTTCCGTATCATAGACCATTTGTGGTAACTCGCAATTTCAGAATAATTTTTAGCATTGAATGTGGGAATCTAGCAGCAAAAGATACCATGGTGAAAGGGACCATATCATTGTAAATATAAAATTTTCCTAATAAAAGTCGCTGTTGTTTTACGACCTTACAAGGAAATTCCCTCTTTCGTATGAAGTAGAGAAAGTTGCAACACTCAATAAACGAAGTCTGAAAGCCGCCATGAATCGCGATTTGTTCAGATCGTTAGCCCGCTTTTCGAAAAGTTTTATCATTGACGTGATAAATGACGAGTACGACTCTCCTATTCAATGTCTTCACGATTGTGCTAAAAAAGCCGAGATTTTATAGTATAAGCTGAATGGAGCTTGATGGAGGTATTAAGACGTTTTTAGGAAGCCGTCTTCCAAAAGCTATTTTCCAACGTGAACTCGGATTGAAGAATTTGATTCCTTTTTGTTTCCGGTTACTCGTAAAGACCTTTTTTCTGTACTCCTTTTTTCGTAGAAGACTATGTTAAACGTTTATGAAGTCAGTGCGCTAATCCTTAATTTGTTATTGTTTGCTTTACTTTAGATGCCATGCTCGTTTTGTTTATGTTCTCAGCCTTTATTATATATTTAAACGTTTTGAAAAGGAAAGTTTTCGTTGTTCTCCTAGTTAGAATCTCAGCGTTGCATGAGAGAAACTTATCTATGTTAACTACCTTATAATTTTCAGTCCTCTTACTAAAATCAACCATAATGACCAATTTCCTGTGTACTTCACCACTTCGGGTTTCGGTGTATGTGGAACCGGAATGTCCAATCGGGGTTCACATATCGTGATCTCCCAAGTTAAATAAGAGTTGGAAATTTCCACTTGGGTGCTCACCTAAGAGGAAACCTATGCCATGATAGAGCTCGACGTACAAAATGTGCATACCTCATCGCCCTGATTTGGAATAAATATCAAAGTGTCGGAAGTGTTGTGTTGTGTGATGTGTGTTCATGATCCTCGAGGAAGCGGGGCTGAGAAATTAACCGGCGCCCAATCGAGTTACTCTGTGCTGATCAGGATTATAAGTGGTATGTGATACTGATCACCTTCATTTTTTTATCAGCATAATTTATGATTAGCGAATCAACTGTTCCACATTCCAACTACAATAATGCTACTAATAAGGCCTGATGCCGTTCGGTCGCCAACTAGAGGGCTTGAGCTTAAAACTTCGCATATATGTGGAAGTTGCTCCTACTTATCAATCTAGCAGTGTAAATAATTTTTCGAAAACGTTCCTTGAATTGCACATTTGTACAAAATTATATTTTAAGAAGGTAAGTGGAATTAGGCGGAAAACCGAGATCTGTACCTTACTTTCGTGCATGGCCAGACGTTCCTGCAAGAGTTACCCATGTTTAGCAGAGTTCGGAAATTCCACCCTGAAGTACAACTGGGAATAAACTTACGTCAAGAATAGCCCATCCATTGAAGAAAGCCAGCTATATTGTGGGAAATCAGCAATATCATGTGGTCACAACCTCAGAATGCATTTCAACTGTAATCTCTAGAGTGGCACTGAGAAAGAAGCATCCACGTCCAACAACATTTCAATGGGAAAAAAAATTATGATGGGACACGAGCGATACATGCGCATATGTCGTTCCAAGATGCTAGTTGATTTTTTCTACTAACACGGCATCATGTGACAGACGGGGATACTAACCACTAAGATTTCAATCACATTGAACACAGAATGGCTTTTTGCACACTAGCTATTTTCTATGAGTTGTCCACTCAGTATTTCACTTAGAAACCAATCATACAAAGTACACACTAAAGCATAGAATGCCACTCACATTAAAATTACATTCTTAAATGATATTAAGTGTGATATCAAGCGTGATTACGAGGTATCTTTCTCTGTGCTCTATTTTCGGATTCTTAGAATTTATCCAGAATCGATGGTCCGCAGTTTTTCGTCTCCTCGACGTGGCGTCTTCGTAGTCACATCGAGACGGGCATCATATGTTTTGTGGATCCCAGCCCTCCTTGTATTTGATTTGTTTTCTCGCATCCAGCATTGGCGAGCGTCTTCAAATTTTTTGAGCTTGAGTTTGGCCACTGGTGGATATTTCTTTTTGTTTTATTCACTCTTGTGAATGGATGCTGGTCTAGTCGATTCTTCCTGAAATTCTGGAATAGCCTTGCCAGGACGGGACGAGGGAAGAGGCGTTCCATATCGTCTTCGTTAAGTTCTAGTCCAGTGTTTGACTTCGAATCAGATAATATATTCAGTCAACGTCTTCGACGTACACACTGGCTTCATTTGTTCCTCATATCGGTGGAGGTGCACTTTTATTTCTCTATCGACTCTATCATTTATCATCCAGATTTGGCTTAACCAGCATTCAACCACATTCGTGACGAAAGGGAAATTCTCATGCAGCTGCCGAGCAAATCGAATGAAAGTAATGCAGCCAAAAATAGGTAAATAGAATTAGATGCTAGAAGATTGGAAGGATTTCATCCGACCCCATAGACTTAACTTTTTTGGGTAATTAGATGTGCGGGTGATGAAATTGGACAAGAAAGTGAACGACGTTCTTCGTTTTAAACGAAGATTTTTTTCTATAACAATGGATTGGATTGTCTTGATATCTGGGCCAATGATTTTGGTGGTATCCCTGGTTCATGAAAAAATATGATTTGCATTATGTCAGTCTGTTTCATATGACCAAAATTAAGAACATTTATAAAGTATGTCATGTGGCTGGAATTTGAACACGGTTACTTCTGAGCACCGAGGTCAATCGCTCTGTGCTTTGTAATTCAAAAATCCACGTAGCTTCATGTAGTTTCCACTAATCGGTTTCGTTTCCTCTAGATTGAATCTATGTTCGTTTATAAGAGCGATTTCTATCACTCTATTCCATTATGACCAAAAATCTGTTGGTAGAAATGATTTCCTTGTAGTTCGCAGTTTCAAGCAGGAATCATTCAGACACTCAGCCCAAGCACTCAGGTAGTATACTTTCTTCGGAATTTCCGTTTAGGGCTATGATCGAGATAGTTCACATCGTACTTTACATGGATGTCTTGGCATAATTGTACGTATTACATTCGCGCACATATCTATACATGTGTTCTTTCATTAGATACCAAGAAATTATCGCTTGTTTGCAATACCGTATCCAAATGATGTACTCATTTGCTTGGTACTCTTTGCTGGACTAGTTTATGCAGTATTTGAAACAATAGGGGCAGCATCAACCACTTACTGCAGACTGCACATACCGACACGCTTTTCCGTGACCGCAGGTACGACAAGGCGGCATTGGGACCTCCCAGTTGCATAAGTGCCTCTCCAAAGGTCATTTGTTAATTGTGCCTACTAACAATTAGACGTGCTTCGATTGCGTAAGCATACCGGTTCCACGGGTCACAACCTATACGAGCTGCGCGCTGCACACCATCTCCCTTTTCCTTTCCTTTTTTTACTGTCTACTCGTTTTACTTTCTGTTATGATGTGCACATTGATCGACTATAAATCGTCGGAGTCAACTGAAAACAATTTATTATTTATTAAAATTTGCTCATAATTGAAAGGAAAACTTCGTTATTACATGATTGCTGTAAAGCTAGGATCTATGAGTTCGAAATTTCCTCTCGATTACCTTGGGAGTTGGTTTTTGTTGGAAAACGTTTTTATATGCGTAAAGACATATTTGAGACGCTGACTTTCGAAACATTTATTATATTTATAATTCTTCTATGGGCATATGTAGCGCAGTGGTCGGAGGCGCCCTCCGACACACACACACACACACACACACACATGTGTCTGGGAGGATATCAGCAATGGCCCGACACATCGGTAGGCCACCGCAAGTCATTGTAACGACCAGATTAGCATTCAGGGATTGATCAACCCTGAGAACTTTTTTTTGCAATTCAGACTTTCTTCCCTGGCTGTTTCCAGCATGAGACATGAGATGTCGGTAACATACTCGCCCAAATATATTTTTCCCATAGCGTTTTTTGCTGAAGAAAATTCTATTCTAAATTCTTAAAACGATTCTTTTAATCTCTGTGGCGTAGGGGATAGATGGACAACACTTCAATCGAGAACAGATTCAGCTACCAGGATCAACTTTCTATTAACCTCGGCATCGGCTTATAAATTCATCGTTTTCTTGTTCAGCAACCGCGAGGTTGTTATACAGCATGCATTTACTTCCACCATGCAAAAACACACAATACAACAGTAGTTGACGTTTCGGCAGTTCTTCAGAGCCGCTTTTAACGTGGCTCCCTCTGAGTAAGCTCAGTACAGCTGATTATAGTAGATTCGGTTACTTACATGTCGAATACACCGTTACTAAAATGAAATTTCAGCTCTGAAATGCAAAAAGTAATCGGAGATTCGCGTAATTCGATAGCTTTTTTTAATGGATAAGGTTGACGGAGGATACTGGGGCCGTCGCTGGGATTCTGGCGCTCACAGCACTGCCCTTGCCATCATCAATGGAGTAATTCGAAAACTGCGCTCATCCATATGTCATGTTGACGTTTTTTTTTTTTTGCAAAAAGTGTGTCTGAGCCTTCCATCATTAATAAAATAGGTGGTTGTATGGGCGAGGTGCACCGGATGAGAATTGGATGCTATTGCTGCCTAACCCATCTTTGTAATTTTCTGCTTAGTTGGAAAGGAATTTCAGAAGAAAAGTAGATGTGTGAAAGTGAACGTTGGAGGATCGGGCGGATAAAAATTTTCTGCGAAAAAAATGCTCTGAATTCAGAAAGATGTTGTTTAGAGAAGACAAAAATGTGATGCCTCGTGTTATCCTCTGCAATTTCATCTCAAGTAAGCGTGTTAGCTGGATTCACGGACCGATTTGTCGAAAGCCTTCTCAATATGTGGGACTCTAGTAGACATATACCTCACACTAGATCGCAATTCGATAACCCGAAACATTCATTACGGATGATCACGCGCTAAACTACTGATCGTGGGATCCTACAAGTATAGGTACTGTAGTCTAAAGTGGTGCTAAGTGTACTGGCTTCAAGCATTTCCATTGTTGTAAGAAGTCTAGCTCAGTATAATCACATGTAATCTCGCTCTTGCACTGGATTCTGGATTGTGATTAAATCGGGTCCGAAGCCCTCGAGTTTATTAGGACAAGTTATGTTTCGTGGAATTAAAACAGAAGCCTTCATACGTGATAATTTTCACATGTACTAAACTGTTCACTGTGCCTTAATTGCTCGCTAAGAACTATATCCTCGAAGGGCGCGTGTGGCGCAGTGGTTGGAGGCGCATTGCAACAACATACACTTGGAATCGATCTCTGCGCCCACGGCCTACCAAGCATTGCATCCCTCTGCGGTCGGCAAATTGGTACCAGACTTATCTGGGAGGATAGCAGCACTGGCTCGATACATCGGCAGGCCACCGCGAGTCATTGTAAAGGCCAGATATGCATTCAATCACCTCCAAACGATGCTTAATGAAGTCGAATGCATGGTGCATCCCTCAGAGATTGATCATCGCCAAGAGCTTTATCGTTTTTTATATCCACAAAACGATTTCTTTCTGTTCACGAAATTTTGCTAAAACTGAACAGTTTAAAAGCCAGAAGCGCAAGCACGATGATATATGTTGGACGGTGCTTTCAAGACTATTTTCTAAAATAAGCGTCTAACAAAAAAAAGGGGTTAGTAGCAATGATCGAGTTGGGCTACTTGACTTCGCAGTCAGAAATTGAGCTCAGGATGTCAGCTGTGCTTTATTTTTGAAGATTCCTGTGCTACTAACTACACTTCTTTAGTCAAAGCATTAAAAGATAGGTGGTCTTCACCTCTCATCATCACGAGAAATTGCAAAGGTAAACGTAGAAGTAATCAAACAAAGCATTACGCGATCTGTACGATCTCATAACTGAGCATTTGTGTTGATGAATTCCTCTCGATCCTTCATTATTCGTGCAAGTGGAAGCGGAATGTCAACCACCACTCGACCTGGCGATCTTCAATCACAGCTGGTCCCTGTTTCGTTTAGAGTACATTCTCCTCAATTTGGATGGATTATTTCTGTCGCCACTTATATGTCTTGTCTCCATTTGGAAGTCATATAAACTTGATTTGCCCTGTACCTTCCAGTTCCTTATGATTTAGAAGGATTTTTACAAGTACAATCGAAGAGGCGTTTCATTTAGAACTACTCAATAGCGCTTAGAAATACGATAACTATTAGTTACATTCCTGTGGTTCTATCGCATCATCCTGGCTCTAGAGTTTATGGCTGCCGGGAGATCCAATAAGGATGCATCAGTCGTCAAGTTGAGAGGAACCTCTACCAAGAAATCGATGACCTGGCATTCAATGGAAGATTAAAGAGACATTATTGTTTTTGCTCAACTGATGTGGGTTCACAACTAAGTGAGGTGAATAATTAAAGTACGCTCTTAAAGCGCTATAGATACCCACGGCAGAAAGAATAATTTACCACATGGAGAATAGATAGGATCTGTGATTATCGAAAGCGAAGCCATTGAGAGAATGAGGTCCGGTATTGCCATTATGATGTTATGACGGGGTTGGCACACTTTCTATATAATTTTAAAAATCACTCCTTGTTTTTGGGGTGTTTCTACAAGCTTTCAGGGAAACTGTTCACACATTTCTCGGCATTACGTATAGCCTTTCAAGCGAGGAAATTCTGGTTTGAGGCCAGTTTTCACATCAAGGAGAAAAACCGGTTCGAATTTTTTGCACTACATATAATCCTTCCAAATCACTTCTAATAACTGTTATCAAGCCACCGTAGTATTTCGTGAATTGCTTTTTTCTACTCGACGACGCTCAGCAAAATACGATAAACCCTGGAGAGCCGTGTATGCACTTTTGACCATTCACTAGTTCATTACGTTAAAGTGCGCTGAAGTGTAGCGATGGGGCGATGCCGTCGTTGACAAGCAGCTTGACGTCGGACTCGATCGTTCGTGGACCAACAATGAATGGGACCACCGACGAGGCACACAATGCGCTCTCGCCGCTTGTTTGGTGGTCGCCGTATTGTCTCGCCCATGTGCGTAATTGCTCTGGCATCAGCTCTCCTGCTCCACTTCATAGCACCATCACCACCTGTACTTCTCCACTAGTAGAATCTATAAGTCTAAGGATGGCTTCTTCTGAGAGGTGCCATAGTGAAAAAGTAGATTTCTTGAAAGATACGGTAGCAAATAAGTAAACTGTGCCGAAAGTTCGGTTAGTTTGAATGAAACACTGTCGACGAACATCCTCAATAACCACTCATTTTCAAATATTTGCACAACACCTACTCGAATATTGATCGACCTCATCAAGCAGCCAAATAGAACACTTGTAAGATTCGTTCAACATTTTAGTATTCTTGTAACATCATACTGGAAGCTCTGAGGAAAAGCCTTTCCACAAAGCCTACCACTTTATCTATCGCTTTACGATTGCCGCATGTTTCCACGTAGATTCGCCGTACAAATAGCTCCAAGAGCCATGGAGCCCAAAGTCCCACTTGAAAACGGATATATGCTTGTATATCTTCATGAATCCGTTAGAAGACAACGAAACGAATGGAAGCGCTACGATTTACGCTACATGTGAAGATGGGTCACCTAAATGTCTGAGTAAGTGATTAAATATGACCTTCGACAAGTTGAGATGGAGCGTTACTTGTATTACTCGCAATAGTGATGAACAGAGAGCGCTTTGAGGAGGCACCAATAATGTTCTCACTCGTCGTATTCATGGGCCAGTGCCACTCAGTGGGTGCGCTCGTTCGACTGATGCGGAAGGTTCTACAATTTCCGTGTGACGCTCTTTGTTTCCATTGTATCCTGCGACAAATACACATGGCTTGCTCTCGCACAGAGTCTGGGCACATTCAGCGCAAAGCACAGTTGTTCGTCTTCTCGATGTGGTGTCTTCGTCGCCGTACCGAGACGGATCTCCTTCAGTGGAACACTCCACGAATCACGCATGCTCACACGGCAGTGCTCACTCGTGCGTACGTTAGGCGAAATAAATTCATTTATCAACCTCGTGTAAGTTCAACAATTTAAGCACATGTTGACTACTTTACTTCTGAGCTTAAGTGACTGTCGGTTTGAAAATAGTTTTTCTCTCCCTTGTATTTCACAGCTGTTTGTTTGTAGGCCTCCGCCGAAAAAAAACCGCAGTAACCAATCGACGCGCGAGTTTACAAGCACTTATTCTTTCTAAGAAATAACTACATGTGACGGAAGGCATAACTCAAGTGAACACAATAGAGACAACTGTGCATTCTCAGAAATCATTTTCGTGTTCGGGCAAGTACATGTTCGTTCTCCGTATTTAACCTTCATCCTCCACTTAGGATGCGCTATGATACATAAATCCCATTAGTTAACCTATTTGCGAAATCTCCTTGTTCTTCAGTAATATCATTTCTTAAAATGATAGCCGAAAAGAAACTCTCGAATAGGAGAGATTTTTTCTGTTTTTATTGTCGTAGCTTGTAATTCCATATTGGAAACATCTCACTATCCTTCATCGAATACTGTCCGTAATGATTTCGTTGCTACGGAGACTTCTACATAATCATTTCTGTACGCCTGCTTCGACGTCCGGTGGCAAAAATCCACGTGTTGTAGATTTGAGTGTCGGGAAGAGTCTCACCGCTGACGAGGTTGTGGTCGAAATCGATGTGACACAGAGTTGAGTGTCAATCAACCACATTTTACACATGTACGTATCAAGTAACGACAGAATGCGGTTGTTATATTCCCCAAAGAATACACAGCGGTTATCGGCCATTTTTCTCTTGTTCTCCTACCTCTTTTTGAATGTTACAGTACAATTTAAAATTCGATCAGATGTTTTTGTCAGTCATTACGAAACTTGGATTACTTGGGATTTTTACTATAAAGGAAGAGGTAGTCAGGATGTGCTTTCGTTTCCGGGTTCAGAGTCCCTGATGTTTATCTCTAAGAAGGAATATTGACCTTAAGGCATACTCCGTAAAATATCCTAGTGCTTTCTCGCAAGTGCTTTATACCATTATTTATTTGTGTTGCCTTTTTAGGATTGTTTATTGTTTTGGTCCAGAAAATTGTTTCAATGCATCTCCGACAAATTGCTTGGTAGCTCTAGGAATTAGAACAACGTTTAAGCGACCAGTCTTCACATAGAGTATGTCTGCTACTAAACGTTCTCGTCCGAAGGCGAATTCCTGTGTTTCTCAGATTACATTCTGGAAGAAATCCGAGAGAAACGGATTGTTTAAAGCCACTGACACCTGTTCGAGAGAATTCGCCGTTTCGAGTGCTTTTAAGCAGTTTGCATTCAGAGGTTATACTTCACCTAATAAAATACCTCACATTGTTCGAAAAAAACGCTAAACCTACTGATGACTGCATTTCATCCCCATTGTTTCATTAGAACTAACGCCACTTCGTCTACGAAATTTCCATTATTATTCTAAAAGTTTTGTTATGTTACTACCAAATGCTACAACTTCGTATTGTTACGACAGTTGTGTTTTTTCCTCCAAGTATTGAGGAAGCTTTTCAGTAGAAGAAGCACGGTAAAAAGTCTTGTAGTAATTTAGTACCCTGTGAAGTTCTCACTGGCTACTTGGAAGCCTGGAAATTAACTGAATTTTGCATTCTCTTTGAATTTTTCTGGAAAATCAAAGCGAAATTGGTGCACAGAATCTCTGATTATGATAGAAACCTTCCCACATACGTACTGATCGAGAAGGTTGTGTGAGGAATGGGTACCGCTGCACAATTTAAGTAAAGCGCCCGGGTTACAATTTCGAATCGTAAAAAGGACATGGTTCCATTCATTTCCTTTTATCAAGCCACATTCCTTCATTAGATCGTTGTGCCACATCGCCGTCACTGGCATTCGCAATGACATGAAAATTTCCAGCTTGTAATTCAGCTCTATATTTCAATAGTGAATGTTGATGGATGTGCTCGTCAAACCCTCTTCAAGTTCATTACCTAATCTTGTGGAATTCGGTCGCTCTCGCCCTTTCAAAGATATTGAAAGTTTTTTGAACAACTTAACTTAATAACCATCCAAAGGGTTCCCTGAATCTTTGGGGCGAACTTTTTCCTCTCCTGAATCTCACGCGTCCACAGATTCAATTATTCACCCTCTCTGCCAAAAACTTTAGGCACTAGCTAAACCGTCCGGACTACTCGCATGTGACAGGCAGGTGAATTGGGAAGAGGCGGCCGCTCTCGCGTGTCATCTCTGTCTCTTTACCCGAGCTCCAGCACTTGCTCTCCTCTTCACCCTCAGCCATCCACTGAGACGTCCATTTTTTTTTCACACTCCTACTAGCTAGTTGTTGATTCTTGCGATCTGACGACGAATGAGGTAATACCTTTCAGGCAATTTCTGCAAGGCAGATATTTTTTCCTGCTTTACTTCCTGGGTTTTTGTGGGAATAAAGGAACTAATAGTAACCATCCACTCTAAAAAGCATAGCAATGCCTTTTAACTTTTTATTTCCAGCCTATCACTTTGTTTTCCGCGTGGCAGGGTATTATGCGAAATGTAACCGCGCTGATGCTGAGGTATTTTCAATACTCAGACTCTTTGCCAGATTCGAATCCGTGATTACCTTTTCCAGGAGCTCACGTGCTACTTACTGTACCACTAAGGACCTTGCTTTGCCGTTCTTTCGGCCAGTTACTTACTCCAACGGTATTATCAGTAGTTACCCGTCAACGGGAATGATCTAAAGAAGGAAGCACAAATCAGCATTGAACCCAGATAAGCCGAGACTGTTGCCGAAATCACCGTGTATGGCTTTCTATTTAGTGCCTAATATTTTTTTGTTATCCCGTTTTCTTCTTGGCTTTGTATATGTTCGTGCATTCTCCCTTCACTTTTTTCGTAGTGTTGCTGAAATATGTTCTTTAGTCGAAAAATTCCAACGATTTCGATTCTCTCTCAATACGGTCGAAAGGCAAGAGCACCACGCAACATTAAAAGTGATTACAACCTGTGTGTAAGACTGTAAAGGCTGTCGACGTGAGTGTAGTCGGATGGCCGAAGTCATCCTGTCTCATATTCCGCTGGAGTTTCGGTTTTCGTGAAGAGGCGAGCGCGGCCGGCGCTGATTCCACACCCGTCCGTCACCTGCGTCACCATTCCACGCTATGGTAGTTCGGAGACACGGCTGTCACCACGCATCTCATCCGATGCTACTACACACAACGCTCGTCGTTTTCTCTCCGCAATCATTAAACACAAAACTCGAACATTTACAAGTAGTCACTCCAAAGCACTGCTGGCCTCCCGTACACCATCGCCGGGTCATTCGAGACTGAGTTTCAGCGATTGTTAAGCTATCGACATATCTCAATGTAACATCCACAAACGGACTACGTTATTGGAACACTTATAGTAATATTGAAGCATTTTCATATTTTCACACTGTCATATTTTTCTATATGAACGGATCAATATATGATTTAAAAAGTGTTTTTGAGTGCGGGTTTTGTTTATAAATTTTCTGGGTAAAATAAATGGAAATACACACCGATCGCCTAACTACAATTTTTATTCATTCAATTCACAATCTACGCTAGATAGAGGAAGAAAACATGGACGAAAAGATAGCTAAACTGATTTATCCCGTGCCTACCTAAATCATATTATTCACCCTTGTTTATTATCTACCTTATTTGACCCTAAATACACTTTAAGCCATCTCTTTTTACACGGTTGAGGCAATGTTTTGAAGGCTCACGTGACTAATCGCCATCAACCTATCCGTAATCCTTGTGCGCTTTACTAAGTTTCCCTTCTACTGTTTCATTTTTAGCAAACGAAACAAGTCATCTGGTCGTTGCATGAAAACCTTGTGAGTAAAAGCTGTCATCATGGCTGTAAACAGCACCGTAAGATCAACAATGATGACACGAACTGAAATCCAACGGAATTTCTTCGCTTGAAGTCGGCCCATACATTTGTTTCGGACACCACTGTGCCATAGAACTCTGTTGAAGATGTCGCAGACATTCTTCAAGCGTGGTGTTACCGCAGCCGATTCTGCACTGTTGTCTTTTGCTTCGTCACTTCTGTCCACTAATCCGGTTGTTTGTGGAGAGTGTTGTGCTTCTTATGTGTGTTTGTGTATTCACATCGATCGGTAAATATAAGCCGAAATTCAGCAGTCACAGGCATACGTTGCTGGTTTGATAATTGCACACCGCCCGGGAGCACAGGAAGTGCAGTGCGTGCACATCGCCTCCCAATACCGCCACAAATTCCTACTCATTGTGTGCTTTGACGAGAACCAATAGCTTTCGAGTTGTCATTACCTTACATAGTTCATAACTTTGGTATTTACTGCTCTTCACTACCGATGCACTAACATTATGATATTAGCCAGTTCCCTTGAGACGTAGTTGATATAGGCAATGTTGGGATTAGCCACTATCGGCGAAACATATTTGATCCTCTTGTTTCTACTTTCTGAACCGACCGCTGAGAACCATAGTTTTATTTTTAGAATTGTGACATTCAATTCTTTTATTGAACGTTACCAGAATACGGAAATACCATGAATGCTATTACTCTTGGTTTTTATAGAGCATTTGCAAAGACTTACGTGTCTCTGCATTGGCTTTGGCTAGAAGCGGTTTATTTTCCAGTTCATTGAGGCGCGGCATCGGAAAGACAGTAATCCGCTTAATTTTATGGCGTGGTCCGGTGCGGAGTGCGCTATGATTAACGACGTAGGCGATCGGTCTCGTCTTCAGAATCTACTTTCAGTAAAATTCAGTCTACAAAAAAAATCACGGTAATTAGACAAGAGATTTCCGTATCCAAGTTTCTATTTGATTAAGCGGAGACGACGTTGGTAGAAAAGCTTTTATTCTCCTAACGTTTCGAAGTCTTCACCATCCTCAGAGCCGCCTTGATCCGAGTGGATGGTCCACAACTGGTTGAAGTCGCGATGTGGGTGTTCGTAACCACACCGAGTCGAATCCAGTGGAGGGAGCGCCGCCCGAATAGGGAGCTTCACTCAGCGGTACCTTTTTGTACAAAAGTGATCTTTATCGATTGCCACCTCCATTATGTTCTATTTCGGGCGGGCAATGCGTCCTGTCGCAATCGGTACTTCATTTGCTGGCACGTAGCGTAGAATTTGGCATATCTCTTCCTACTCCACTGATGGTGCCTAGAGAGTTGAGGCGATTTAGCACCATTTGATTTTTGATAAAAAGGATACATTTGAGATAGGGATGAAGAGCGTGGTAGGATTAAATTTTTTTTATTTTTGGAGACTCATGAGCCCTGCAGGTATTCTGCCATTCAAATCTGATTCAAGCTCGAAATGTAAACGAAAGTGGGTGTACAACCTAACCAGGCAATCAACGTTCCAGGCCACTTAAATTAGGTTTTTGCTAGTCCCAGCAGCAACCGATGTTGAGTTCGCTTCCGATCTATAAGGGTTGTTAACGTCTGCACCGCTTCTTAAAGATCTCTGACATTGTAACAAAATTCTTGAATTACGACTGTCGTTAACAACGACCTCATTGGACTTCTTCGAGGATTTCTTCCTTCATTGTGTTCCGTCGTTACGAACTCCCGCTTCCGGATTTGTCGAATATAATTAGTTGATGATGTGCAACTGCAGCTTCGTCTGCGTTCCCGCCATCGATCTCCACCTCTCGGCCAGCACTCGTCACGTCATCCATTTATGCCCTCTTCGTAGACTCTGCCTCTATCTTTCATTTGTTCAGAAATCATAATCGCTTCTCGAAGCCTGCACAGCATATTTAATCATTCTTTCTTCTGGCGCCGATATCTCAAAGAAAAAGATGCAATTGGCTTCTCTACTTCCAACCACAGTGGCTTAATTTGAGACTATGTAAATGATTTCACAGCCCACCGAAGCACTGACATTTCCGATCTTTTTCATATACGTTGTTCTCTTTAGTTGACATCTTTTCTCTACAAAAATCAAACATTCGGCTTGATGTAGTGCAATGGATATTGAGGGTTTTGTGGTTTATTTTGTTTGTATGCCTTCCTCAGTGTTAAGAACTAATATGATTGTAAGTCACGGTTTATCTTCTCATTCGCCACCGTCGCTTAACCATAGTAACGATGGCCGGATGATTACCAAAGTGACTGTTGACGCGAAAATTCATCACCAACATTGAGTTCTCCGCAGTTTTCGCTCGTCGTTTTACTCTATAATCCTTACCATTCCCAGTTATTTTTTAGAAGCTTGCTTCTTTCACTTCTTTGTCTTCTTGCATAGTAATCACTGCCTTCTACGTCGCAAGAATTGATGTGAAGCTTTGAAGAAGATAAGCATTTTATTACAAGCAGTTATAATTATTAGCGATTTTCTCTCTTACGAATCGTTAAACCCTGGAGAAAAGAAGGCTTGTCAAAAATTTAACTTGTTAGTTCAACGCTAAAAATGGGCTTTCAGTGTTAGTTCTCAAATTTAAGTTCTGGCTCAGCAAAAAAAGAGTGGAAAGAACAAATTCGATAAGCAGTCGAGAATGCGCAAAAATCATGTCGCCTTGCGCAGCAATCAGTGCATCGCTGTGTTATTTCGAAAACCGACTTTCGTTTAACCTTGGCATGACTTATCAATATGTATTCTTTCATTGATAGGCAAACACGAGGTTAACAAATAACTTCATTCGGCTAGTGTTTCGGCGTGTTCGTCTTCCTCAGAACCGATGATCCGAGTCGATGTCAACAGTCCTTCGTACTCTCGATCGCATCTTCGTCGTCGTATCGAGTTTCGTTATTTATTAACCTCATTCTATCTTACCATTGAAAGAATACATCCTCTGTAAGTTTTTGTACGATTTCTAGTGACAATCTGTCTTTTGCAGCTCATAAAACGGAGCCTAATTCAAAATCCATATATATATATATATA
>MQTX01000094.1:1010686-1068223 GCA_009735665.1 Angiostrongylus cantonensis
GTTAAAGATTGATTTGGACGTGAGAAATGAGAATGGGACGAAAAAATGTAGTGAAACTAATCGAATTAACAATAACCTGTTTGCATAGTTGGTAAAATTGAAAATTGTGCGAACGTAAAAGTAGTTTGTAGGGTGGAACTCCTGTGATTTATTTGGTGCATAGAAAAGCAGTGGTTAGAGATACCTTGGAATGCACGCATGATTGTTGGTTTGACCTCGCCTCATGCCAACCAAATCTTCCATCCTTTCGAAGTCGATAAAGTGGTATCAGATTTCTCTCAGAAAAGCTCTCGCCAATCCACAAGGCTGTTGACTGGCTCGGTGAAGAGCGGGGAACTTCGCAGCTGAGTTATCCCATAATTGCAGGAAGAATCAGATCAACATTTCGTGACAAAGACGGAGTTTTTGAGCGGCTGATGAACCTATAAGCAAATACTTGTAGTTCCGTGGATGACGAATGGGGGCGAAGGATGGAATGAAATAACCGAAAGCGACGGCATCCGCACAATAAGTGGAGGTGCGCCATACGAGGAAGCAAAGTAGTAGGCAAATAAATAGAGGCATAAACAAGTAAACATGTTGAGAGCTTTTGCAAAGACTACTATTATTGCATTGTAATGTGTACGATTTTATTCAGCTTTGAAGGCTTGAAGCACGTAAAATGTGTTTGTTCGAAAAGTCTAGAGTTAAGTAGGCAGTAATTAGTAAAAGTATTTCGCAGAGATCAATGTGGTTCTTTAGATTGTTCACCCTATACGAAGTTGCTATGACATTTTATTGGCTAAGCTTTCAACGTCTTCGTCATCTCCACTCTTGTGCCAACCTCGAGTAAGCTGAATAATCTGAACAATTATTTTGATTATTCAGGTAGGGGTTAAGTGAAAGTCGGCTTAGTAAGGTACTACCCAGTAAATTGTGGCACTGTCAAGATTCCTGTAGTTTAGCCATATCCCTGTCCTCCATCTAATTTATTTTTCTTTGCTTACCACCGCTCAAGAAAATGGGGTATTTGATGGGGTGGAGCACGAATAAAGTCTTGAATTGCTTTTTCTTCTTCGGATGGGAGGGAAATATCAAAACCTAGCGCCGCTTTATTTATTCCTTTCTCGGATCTCGTTAACGTGCCATTTAGAAACCAAAACTTCCTCACTACGCCGAAACTTTGGCATGGGAGATGAAGGGTCCAGTTTGGTAATTTTTTTGTCAACATTTCTTCTTCACTAAAAATGTTCGATGGTATACTTCAACAGACTAATTTAATCCAATATTGAACAGCTTTCTAGTTTAGCACTATCTCTATCCCTCTAATCCTTGTTCGCGAACGGGGCATCGTTTCCTTTGCTCATATTATCTATGGATTCTTTCAGGACCGGAGCAGTATGTTGACCTAGAAGCGACTGATGGCACCAGTGTCGAACGATGACCTTTTCATCGAGCCAGCCAGCGACGAAGATGTCGTCTACGGCGATTACAATTCCACGTAAGTCGTCAACACTTGTCGAATGACACTCTCAGATTCTTCATCAGTCCATTTCATTGTAAGTTTAAGAGAATTGCCTCAATATCCTTACAATTTTTTTTCACCATACTTATCATTTAAAAAAAAAGTTTACGCAGAGTTTCTTCCTTCCTGAGTTTGTAATATTTGTCAAAGTGAAATCCTCGATTCCCATTCTTTTGAGTCCATTTTGTTTGTTACTTCTGACGTATGTTTATACAGAATTTAAAATGTTATACAGGAAAGATGAGACAGAATGGTTTTTTGGACATGGTAGGTTGAATCCGCCACATGAAACAATAGGGCCTTACTGAAATCATGGAAATCGACGGTTGCAGAGTATTACTTGGCAATGTTAAAAATTTTTATTAAAACAGTTTTTCTACGAAATCACATTGATCTACTCTAGTTTAAAAATCGTTTGCTTAGTCAGCAGATGAAAAATTAAAACCGAATCACCGTGGCTACGGCCGTTAATGTCTTCATTCGTTTCCGTCGTATGCTAACTTCTCTCTGTTGCCCTAGGAACAGCCACTTACTGCACCATGAACGAGTGGAATATCATGATTAATCTTGATCATTGTCATGAAAAAAGAAGTTCGACAACCGACTAAGTGGGCAGCACAGTCGTAGACCTCGCTTTTCGCCGAATTCCTTGGTTGATGGAGGCCTCCGTCCAGTAGTTCCTTCCAAATCACAGGACATGTTTTTGAAGGCATAGCTAACGTAGATCATTCCAATAGCGACTAATTCGGGAAATCATCTACGTTTTCAGAAGGTCGTTTTTCTATCCTGCTCAACCTGTTGCTGAGGTCACTAACCACGATGGCGAGTGTTTTGGTGATCCTCAAACATGACATTCTTTTCTAACCATCCCATTACAACTAACTAGGAGGCGTGAGTTTAAAGAAGAACATTAGCAATATTGTCTCCTTGTCGGACAACCATTTTTATACAGTTAATAGTTCTGCTTGCGAATAAACATACTATTCTGCAGATACCAATCATCTGGCATAGCCTGATACCTAGCCAAAGTGTCCTTTTTAATGTTTTTTTCTTTGTTACCTGACGACGGTGGTTTTCTGCTCTTCAAAATGATGTGCGTTCTGACAATTGACGCGTTCAAGTAATGCATTGAAAGATAAGTCCTTTTCGGTTTTGTCCACCGTACGACTTCAGGCCAACCAAAGAACTGTAGAAAGTTCATAACGCACAACTGAGCGAGCAGTTGGTAGATGGATGTGAACGTCGAACATATCGGTAAAAATCGTGGATGAATTTTCTCCATTGCTTGTCGTGTTCGTCTCAAAAGCAGCGCCATAGAAATATTTGTGGACATCACAATTATTTCTGCATTTCTTAATAACTTAAGCCAATCCTGTACTTATTCCCTGTCTCCAATATTTTTATCACTTTTGCACAAAAATCAATGAAGTGGAAGGTCTAGCTGCTGAGAGCTTTCATCCTATGGAAAACCTGTCCCGTTAATTTCCGGCTTTTGCTTTTCTAACTTCATTAAACATGTAAATAAAGGATAAAAAAAAATAAAGCTCTGGGCGTTGATCCATCGCTGAGGGATATACCATGCATTCGACTTTGCTAGGCACCGTTGAAGTGATTGAATACTTATCTGGCCTTTACAGCGACTCGCGGTGGCTTATTGATCTATCGAGGCAGTACGGCTATCCTCGTAGGCAAATCTGATACTAATTTGCCCACTCCGAAGGGGAGGGCTTGGTGTACCTAGGGTGTGTGGATCCACGTATATTGCAGGGCGCCTCCGACTACTATGCTACACGCGCCACTTAGCATGTAAAAGTTAATATTATCTTGAAGATGCTTTGTAGCTCTCTAATTTTTTTTGTTTTTCTACTGGTATCAGGAATTTTTACTTCCATCAATGTTCTTAATGATGGTACGATGCCAAAATTTGTAGAAGAAGTCCTAATTCGTCCCAATTCATTATAACTCTGGGTACATTTCAAGCGCCCGGCCTTCTTCATTATTTGAAAAGACGATTTTTTTACTGAAATAGTGATTTCATGCAGTGTATAGCGGATCCCAGCACTTTATGCATACGGTGATCTTCGCCTTCGTTATTAACGTGGTTGTTAGGGTGATTAGGTTCACTCTTCCTGGAAACCTGAGACAGCCTAGCTAGGACATTCCTCCTTTATTGAAAGGAGCAGTGAACTGTTCGCGGACGCCCCTAGTACCAATTTTCTGACCTAGGAAGGACAGGGGTTTAGCGGCACAGGACGGGGTTGAACTTGGCCTTGTGTGGGTTGGATGTCAGGATAGTGAAGTGAATTACTACATAAACGCTAACCTTTGCTTGTAACTGTCTTGAAGAACTAATCTCATCAAATGTAATGTTGTTTAAGTCGTGGTTTTTTTAAAAATATCCTTTCAAAATCCATATGTTGTCAGACCGTTGAATGTTAATGCGCAGAGCCCTGAGGGCGGATAAAACACGGCTTGATCAATCATAGCTTAATCATTGATATCCACTCTGGATTATCTTGACCTCGAAAGGCTCTTGTTTGTAGCGTACTTCGTTCTGACGAAGGTCTGCATATCACCAATACCCAGAATTACCTGACTAAAGCTTCCAGTTAGTGTCGAACTCCTTCTGAATAATTCATACTCGTGACAGAAGTTTGTAGGAATTTTGGGTATTAGCATAATCAAATTAAAATTGCTTCACCGCTTTCATATTCTATCGTTTCACTAGATATTCCAATTCTTGCTTTTTATTTTGTTATATCTATGCACACAATTTTTCATTAGCAGCAATCAATCCGTCTTTTGTAGTTGATCTGGTGGTTTCCATGTCAGTCCAATGTTTACACTAGTCGGAGAAAGCCTTTGTAATTTATTAAATTTATTGAAGCCTCGGTAAGAAATAATCCGGCGTGTTTAACCCTAGATAGTTTCGTTTCCTTTTTCAAGCAAATCTCGAAGAATTTCTGAGAATTCTCTGCTTTCTGTGCATGTGGGGCGTCTTGAAAAGGATATTTTTCAGCTCGTATCGATGGTCCCATGCTTATGGTTCTAAAACGTTTATAATAGTAGAGGACACAAAAAACGTCTGTGGAGAAGACGAAATCCGCCGGAACATTAACTGTTGTTAACCTTCTATTCACTGCTTGCTGTGATTTCTCACGGTAGGGTGTTATGTGAAATGCAGTGACGATGTTGCTGGGATATTTGCAAAACTCCGGAACGCAGCTGTCTGCGATGGGGATCGAATTCGCTGTTACCCTTTCCGAGTGCTAAGACGTTCACCATCACGTCATGTGCCTCCTTCCTTTCCATCAGCTAGTTTTCTACTTAAGGGCGCCATCAGTAGAGGTGCCATCAGTAGACACCTGCTGTCAGGAGTTTTGCAAATATCTCAGCATCATTATGGTTGCATTAGCAATTGTTTTGTTAACAACTTCGTGCTAACCTCAATAAAGCTGAGATATTTGCAAAACTCGTACCGCAGGTCAGATTCAAACCCACGGTTAACCTTTCAGTGGGTACTTCATGGTGATCATCGTAACTTTCTGATTAATTCCGATATTTATTAGAAGTTGGCTTCGGCAAGATTTAGTCTGATTTTTGGAGTACCTATTATATTTGGAAGTAATTCCCTGAAGAACAGAAGTGTGGCCGTTTCTTCCTTCTTTCTCTTTGTGGTTTTTCCTGTAGATGGTAACGTTCATATGAATTGTGTTTTGAGATAATAGGTATAAAACTAAAAAAAATGAGAAGCGAATCTCGTTTTAAATTGGTGTTGGAAGAAGATCTACTGGAACGACTCATCCTAACCGACAATGCTTCGCGTCAACATCGCCAACTTTCGCTGACCCTATCCAACCGTCAATTTCCTTGTGGGCCAATCGATGACCTTCGTTTATGTACTCCAGTTGTGTAGTATCTGTTCCTCATTGTTGCATATGGTGTGTTTCGCTTACGGTTTATATTTCATTCCGGTTCCTCACGAGTGAATTGCGAAAGTTTCCCGTTTTCTTCAAACACGCAACCATCCTCTTTTCAGACTCTTGTCTGGTCAGTCTGGTTATCGATTCCACAACGTCTTGGAGTAGTTACCTTCTTGGTTGATAGTTCTAGTCGAAGCTCGAATGAACGTCACTAGTAGCCGACCACCTTGTCGTTCACTCGTTATCCGTATATTTCCTGCCTTCGATGTATGAATAGGCAGTAAATCATATCGTACATCTTCGCATCATCGCCGCATCGAGCGCGCGGTATTGCGATGGATGACCTCGTCCTCTGACCTTTCGCTCGTGCTCATCGCTTTTGTCTGACTGATTTACGACCAGTCAGTCGGCTATTTGCCGCATTTTTTTATGATCATATTTTTATGTTCCTCCATTGAAATCGCGTTCCTGTTTCAACTTACGGGCCCTATATCATTTATTTACACAACTCCTTCTTAGTCTTCTTGTTTACATTTAAGCTCTGTGCCACGATCGATCGTACATCCAAACTCAGTCCATTTTGCTATTTCCTATGTTCTGTTGAAAGTTCGTTTCTGAATTCCGATTCATGGGCACTTCATGTCCGAAATTGCTTTAAAGCGAATGTCCGACAAGTACTAAAGACTTGTGGACAACTCTCCTATTTCATGTTTTCTATGGAAAAAATGTTAATCGTGCTCCCAGTTGCTCGTTGAGCAACCACAATTAACCATGCTCGTGCACATCAAATGAAAATTTGGGTGCAAGGGTGAGGGTCCACCACACTGTTCACCTTGGCTATAGAAGCTACTAGTAGTCACCTCTCATCCTCCTTTCTCACTCTCAATAACGGTTTTCAAGATAAGAATTGTTCCGATTTTAACTTTTATTTACTGCCTATTGTTTTTTCATGACAGGTATGTTGTGATAACACAACTAGCATCCTTGTTGTATCTGTCTCGGTGAAGGTAATTACAGGTTCGAAGCTCAGCTGAGGTTCCGAATTTCTCTCATATCTTAGCACCCTTGCTATTGTTTTCGTTCTTCGTGAGTCATCATGTCCCAAAGTTATCAGACCTCATATCATTGGTTCGTCGTCGAGACACGGCATTTGACAAAGCTGGTATTTAGATGGTTGCACGCACATCATAGATGTAGTCTGTTGAAGGTGTTACACTGCCATCTTTTTTTTTAAATAAGATCACTAAGTCGCTTTGTGATAATATAATCTTCTACTTTGCTAACTGATGGTTTGAGACTGACCGTGAGAAAATTAATGGAGAAAGTGAAAAAGAAATGACCACATTTCGAGAATGGAGTACGAGAGGAAATTTTTACTTCCTCTTAACGACAGTATATTTCCTGATTAAGGGTTTATAGACATTTGATTGATTAGCAATGTTTAGAAAGCAATTTAGGAATTTTTTCTAGAATTTATTTAACTAAGAGAATTCAGCAATTTAATTTAACTGATTTATTTTGGAATTAAAAGATTACAACAATTTAGAAACGCCGATTAGAAAGCAATCATGAGAAACTTACCCAACGTTTCCCCAAGTTTCATTCATTAAATTCGAACCTCCTGTGGAGTGTCCTTATTATATCTTTCGACAAATATTTGAATCATTCTGCTATATGTGTCGGATTTCCTATCACCAACGGTCTTCTGTGTACGAAAATTTATGCTGGTGTTTAAGGGATCTCGTTATCACTTAAAGTTTTCTCTCTGTTTCTTTTCGTTCTCGTCACAGACTCCCGCCTATACACACCTGCTGGTAGTCAGTTGTCTTGGACTCCAACGAAATCTGACAGCCCATTCGCCACAATTTATTGACTGCAACTACTACTTTGTCTTATTCACCATTTTGCTCGACCTAAGCAACTGATGACATCTTATTGAATTAGTGACTCTGATCCACAATTTACTCACGGTTTTGCTTCACCATCTGCCGGCTTAGCACACCATCTCTGGCGTAATCTACGCGGTCACAGAAGGTCAAGAGCCCATCCAGAACGTCCTTTATAATCACGGGTTGTATCATTTATTGTTTCCATATCTATTTTATCTCCTCTTCCTTTAAATAGCATGTTTTTGACGTGGGAGTCGTTTTTGCTTGAACAAATAGTGACCCTTAGAACTGTTTTCTAACGATAGAAGGGTCGCTGTAATCGCAGTTTGGGACAAATAATTGACGTTCCTCTAAAACTACAAAGATGGAGAAGACGTTTTAAAAACTTTCAGTGCTTTAATTTTGGTTTGAAACTGAGGATGATATGCGCTTTTTATTCGCCCATTCTTTTCCAGGAAAAAACACTCTGGTTGAAATTCTTTGACCACGGCTGACTCTTAGGTAGACCTCACTAAGAATATAGTTTTGCTGTAATTCAAGAACGAAATCGTGTCAATATTTCTTGAAGGGACAGTCACACATAAAAAAGGCGATGACACTTTTTTCTCATTGATTTTCTTTACATCTTGCATGCTTCTCCACTTTTCTAGTGTAACATCCATGATCAATTACGTATTCAATTTATCGGTTTGTTCGGCCTTCGTGGTAGCTGTCGCTGGGGTAAAGAGTGAAGCATTGCGAAATGTAAATGAGGTTGGTTTTCATGGCGGAGACGGACAGACCAGCAGCTATTCTAATCAGGAGCTACGAGATGATGTGGGCCCGAGCGTGAAAGCAGGACGCCCATCCATCCTCCTCTTGTCACATTTAACCTCGCATGCCAATTGTTCTGACATATGCACTTCAATATCGGATCCACTTCGACCGGCTTTTTCTCATCATCAGTGTTTTTGGCACGTACACCCTACATTCTAGTGATCTCTGCTCGACATAGATACAACTTCGTGTCCTTATTTAGAACGTGCATCTCATTCCTCCGAAGAAATCGTTCTGTTTAGATGCGAAGTCGGACTTAGTGTGAAACCGCACCATAACCGACTTCTGGTATCCAATTAACGCTCTTAATTGCTGAATCTGTTAGAGCTCTAGTGTTACATGCAGCCCGCCATACCCTGGTGGTCATTCGGAATTGCCCATCATCACCCAGGGCGCTGACCCATGCGCGCCGTCAATTTGCAATTGAGCCCTATCTATTCATTTCTCCTCTCTCACATTGCTCAAGTGCAGTACTACATCCACTCAACATAATTTTTCACTGCCATTTTCATCTTTTCCTTTCTTTCACCATGAATCAAATCATGATTCTTGGCATTTATTCCACCACTCCATTACTTTGTCCTATAACTATGTATTTAAAAATAAAAGAAGAAAACTTAAAGTTTAACCAAAAGAGATAAGATTCTAGGGTATTCACTTTTAAATGTTGCGAAGAAATCTATTTTAAAACCTACATTATGAGTTTGGTGATACGGTAATCTGATTTCATGATTACTGTAATTAAAATCTCAATGAAGAATAAGTGTTCCGTTGCGAAGAATTATTAGCAAGGCTCATTCTTAAATGGAGGCTTTACTTATTCATTTATAATGGAACGTACTGCAATATCTTCCGATATCATATGACTTAGATGTTTGGAAAAATTTGACATCCACGAAAAATATGCTTATGGACGAAATTCATGCCTTTGCTCAGCTTTCTTGTCAAATATTTTACCTGACTTTGTAATGTCCTTCTAGATGCTTTTTATTTCAGCACTGATTTCAGGATGGACGGAGCTTCCTCTTCTGGTCCTCGACCGTATATTCGTCTTACCTCACATCTGAAGAATACAACTCGTTCCGCTGGTGGAGAAGTACGATTCAGATGTGAAGCTGTCGGGACGCCACCGCTTTCTTTCACGTAAGTACCGGCAAACAATTCAGTTCTCTATTTAAGACCAACCATGTGAGAATTCTTTAGCTGTTTTAGACGTCAAATTAAAATTCGTACATTCGACTTCTTATGCGACATGAAAATAGAAAAGAGGCTGGTGTTTGGAAAATCAGTGGTTTTCACATTTCACCACTTATTCTTAAGTATTGGAGTTTATACCATGAAGGCTATTCCCCCATCGGTTCTTTAGATAAGTGGTGTTCGGCTCGATGTCCGAGGCTGCTGTTACTTATTTTGTAAATTTAATTATACTTTTACTGTATTTCGAGCGAAAGTTGATCCAAACGTCGTCGCCACAAAGGCACGTATTTCTATTATTCCATCACTTCGCGCTAAGATTTCTGCATTTTCAGTTGGCTGAAGAACCATGCGCCGATCGAAAAATCGCGAAAAGTTAAGGTACGGAATCGTGAGAACTCATCCCGTTTGGTCATCTCTGAATTGGACGTGCTGGACTCGGGTTACTATCAGTGCATAGCGTCCAACTCAGCCGCCTCTGTTAACACAACCAGTGTACTTCGGGTCAGTTAGCTGATTCACTTTCATTCTTGAAAGCGACGTCTTTTCCATCTGTTATTTACCAAACCAACTTAGATCCTTCGTGAATTGTTCAAAATCAAAATCTTGCTTATTCGTTCTGTTCGTCGTGATATTGTAATATAGTTAGTTGCTCTTGCTGTACGTTAACCACCCATTGATAAGAATATGTCTGAGCAAAGCCTTTTTATTTTTTTTTCCTACTGATAAAGATAAAAAGCTCCGCAAATCATTATTTTCGCTATGGTTGGGCATCTCACTGGCTATTCTATTTTGTTAACGCTTGTCGACTGTGTTCATCCAAGTTATCTGTTCTTTTGCGATTCCTTCTAATTCGGCGATTGCTCACTCCTCGTAACGAGCTACGCAGTTTTCCAATCTACTTTCCGAGACTCTCTGTCCTCTCGCTGCCTCCTTGCTTCATTTCGTTTGACACTCGTCGCCAAATGTATCATTCATCTGCTGCCGATGTCTCGTTGCCGCTTCCTGTCGTGCCTTCCAGCGCTCGTCATCCCCGTTATCGTCTTCCACTCAGTTGCTTTGTGGTCAGCAGTGCCAGGCCAACACGGAGCTCCTTCGTTGATAGATTTTAGCTCTCCAGTTCCGTTCCTGCTGAAAAAATGCAAAGAAGAACAAAATTTGAAACGGAGAGTCCGAGCACGCACGCACATCGACAAACAATCTATCATCTACGCAACGTTCATTTTCTCTTTTTTTTTTAAAGTAAATACTTTTGCATGGGTTTTTTCGGAGATTTTAATGTTTTGACATCGATAGAAAGCGTTTTTCCATTTTAAACGATAATTTTCATCACTAGTTACGAGAATTTCGTTAGTATAACTTGGTTGTCATTGTAATGTTCTTCCATCATGCGCCACTCTCTTGCCGAGCAAGGTGAAATTCCGTGGACCACATTTATCTGACTTAATTCATACATAAATTTGAGCAGGTCCGCATCCATCTTTTCTTAGGAATAGCGAGATAATTTTCCAGAGTATTCACAAGTCGTTAGCATAGACAGTCTTATGTTCTTATGAGACACAGAGTGGTTTTCCCTAGGCTTTTTCCAGGACTATTTCTAGTTCAGCTACACCTTTAGCTCAGTTCTCGATTGGAGGAATAACGAGCTTCTTCACGGCTTTAATAACCTTTTCGTCGGTCCGATTTCACAGAGATTGAATTTTCCTGCAATAGACACTGTAGTGTGACACTTGGACACCTAAACGGCCCGTCCTCACTGATTGTGCGCGCCCCAGCGTAATCTCCATTTTTCGGAGCTTTGTTGGTTTAACCGTTGTGACTCCCTATAGCTCCAGGTCGCCCTGGGCAAAGTATAATCCAGGTCGTCACCACTACAGGTAGTCGTCGCCTTTGTGAATAAGAGGGAGATTTGCCACCATGCGACTAGTTTGATACCAGGCCGGTGGTGGATTCTGGTATTTGTTTACTCTTAGCTAGGCTTCCTGATGGTAACGCCGACTCCTTCTCAGCCTGGGAGACCCTGCCAGAGGGATGAATCCGCCCGTTGTACATCGCAGTCTGACACACAGGAACACCTCACAGCCACGATGAAGCGGGAATCCGTTGGGAGGGTAGTGTGACACTCAGGAAAATACTCTCTCCACGATGTGATTGCAAAATATTGGGGTGACTACATAGTTCGATTTATTGAAGAGGAATCTGTTGGAAAATCAATATCCTGAAGCCTGAGTTGTCTTTAGACCTAATTATTGTGCAAGATAATATTCATTGTGATAACCTCTGAGAACGGAAAATTTCATAGTCATATCGTAGAAATCTACCTTAACAAAGGTATTTAGGTCTTTCTAAAGCATCTTTTTACAGCCTCGTGCTGTTTTTTAGTAATTATAGAGGAAAATGAACAAGCTTCTCTGGCCAAAGGCATCCAGTATGGCAGAACGTAGGACATGCTTGAGCTAAGCTACATAGCTTTTGAAGGAAAAAATTACCGAACTGAACTGTATTTATTGCGTCGTATGTCATATCTCACTGTCGTGAGAATTCATGTCTAATGATGATTTATCTTGACCATATTCCTAAGCGATGTGATGAATGCGAATCACCTAGACGCTTGAGACGATGAGCCTCCGAGTGACCGGCCGTCCCACAAGCGACGAAGGTAATTTATCACGGGCGCCGCTCTCAGCCCACGACCCGCCCTCGGTTCATCAGATAGCACTCACCCTCACCAAACCCACATCTCGTGCTCCTGTTGCGCAAAGCTGTTTTGAGCCGCATAATTGACCGTTTGTTACAAATCCCCTGGCCAGTGTCACTATGTGGGACTACGACTACGTGTTCATTATCTCGCTCTCAAGGAATTTTCGATAATTTAGCTGATTATCCAGAGGTGTAATCGGTTCTGATGATCACTTCATTTCTACACAGCAACTATTAAGTATATCTCAACTTCAGTTCGCTTACATCAGTTTCCCTTCCAGATCTCTTGCCATATTTGCCGTGCATCTTACATTACCACTCTTTGTATGTACAACAGTAACTGGATAGATTTTTAAGATAAAAGCTTTTTTAAGCTTTTGATGAACTTTCGTAGTTGTTTTCTTCTCAAAAAAATTCAGAGATACTGTACAGGTTCATTTTTTCAATTGGGAAGTTGGTACACTTCAAATTCTACCCACTTTTATAACTTTTTTTCTTTAAAATGAATTTCTCGCTGTACACTGCTTGCTGTCGTCTGACTTTTTCACAAATCTGGTTCCACTAGTAGTTCTTTCAATCGTCTTTTGTTTCTCCTGCGCACCAAACCATAGGTGATATGTCGTTCACTCAGCACATATGCTTGACCTTCTGGGATTCCTGGCTGGTTTTGGGCTTTTACGAGCGGAGGTCACACGAGTGAGGCTGCAGAATGAACGATAGCTGGACGAACGGATGGTCCGTTGGCTCTGGCCGTCGCGTCGTCCCTTGACGGATCGGTTCTCGCCACTTCTCCTCTCCAGTGTCTGCGTTGTCAGCTCAGTTCACTGCGTGTCGACAACGAATCGGATCGACATTGCTAGCGATTCTTTTGTGCTTTCTAGGCCATCAGAGGTGCCCGCGCCTTCTAAGATGGATATCATCAAAATATTATACGTTATCAGCTCTGCACTGAGTTTTCCAGAAGTTGTTTTTCCACTTCTTTCGTGCATATCACGCTTCGTCCGTCGTTTCTCTCCCACTGTCTTTTTTTTTCGCTTTTATCGTGCACATCTCATTTTATCCTTGTTTCCAGTCCTCATCCTCACTCGCGAGTTATTTCTGTTAAGGTTAAAGTTGTTGGAATCAAAGTGTAGAGGTATCCTTCACTGACCGCTATGGCCACCACGTAGTTATCGCGTATAGTATGGCACTATTCACACTTCGGATTGTCCTAGCTTTTTCTTTGAACCGAACCACCGCGTTGTTGGCATGAAGAAATAGCGACACTCGTCGATCAATGCTGCAGACGACGACTGCTGCTTTGTCGTGGGATCGATCTCCCTTCAGACTCTGCCCACTCTGTTCCACTTCTGCCAACACTCTGTACCCTATTTGTGACGAACACCCTGTGCTGTTCGATTCTCAATTCTTTAAAGGGTTATTCTTCATTTTAACTCTTTAAAAGGACCACATTGATTGTTTCCATTACTCAAAAGGTTCATTTTTTATTCAAGGTGTGGGTGTCGCTAGATAAATACTCAAAACTTCATCGGTGGTCCCGATCGATTATTTGTAGATCAATCTGATTCCATCGTTCCTATCTTGTCTTAGCCACGAAAAAATGAGAATAGTTCATTCTTATTCGTCGATAATTTGAAAAAAAATGCTTAAGGTTGCTTAGAAAAAGTGCCGTTCATCCCTAAGGACTAGTTTTTCGCTGCCGAAACCAGAATGAAAACACATTTCTATTCACTAGTGATCGATCCTTTCATACAGTCCCTCGTTCAAGCTTCAAGACCCTTATACAGTAATTCTTTCCGAATCCTTTCTAAAGCACCAAATTGAGCGTTCAGTGGATTCGATGGGTATCGATTTAAGACTTCAGAAACAAAATCAAAAATAAAAACCGTCTTTCACAAAGCGGAACAACTTTCTCCCTAGGAGAAGAAATCACCGATATATTTTTCAAATCGACCACCACCTAACCTCGGTACAAACACTCAATACCTTCTTCGACTATTAAAGTAGCAAGAGGTTGGTAGAGGTTTTTATTCGACTCACTTCGTTTCTACGTCTTTATCTTCACCACCACTATTTTTTCTTAAAACCATAAAAGAAACTAAGTGCTCTCACCATACAGGTAGCGGATCCCGTGATTGGAACGTCTCTAGGAGAGTGTCCTGCCGTGCCCCCGAACATCGAGGTGGTCCCAGCTGTTGGTCCGAGTGCCGGCTAGTCCACCCGCCGACGGACGGACGGCCGGACGCCCAGCAGATGGCTGGCCGTCGTGTCGCTGTCCTCCGCCGACGCGGACCATCCATCCTTCTTTCTCGTCACCCCCGTACACAGCTCTCGCTTCGTATGTTGTCATACACCAAGACTTATGAATAACATCCTATCGTTCAGATTCAAATTTATTACTGCCGCATCCTTTTCTGTCCAGATGACATCTTTGGGGTCGGGATTCTGGAATCGTCTGCAATTTTTTCTTTAAACGATGGAACATTTAGGAATGAACCATAGCTAAATGGGATACCTTTTAGGATTCCTTTGGATATATTGTCTTTTCTTCATCCAATTTGAAGTTCCACCATAAATTTTTCGTGTGCTAAACGGTTGATTTATGAGTGTATCTGAAGATTCATAGATTAAGCCTGTTCAGACTTGAACTCACAACTCTTCGGCATGACGCCCGGTTTATCACTGCTCTGGTCTCATGGATGACGTCTTGTTTTTCCCTTGGCGCGTGTGGCGCAGTGGTCTGCGGCGCCCCGCAATTCACACATGGGATTGATCCACCAGGGCCATCAGCCTTCACCCCTCCGGGGTCGGCAAATTGATACCAGAATTGTCTTCAAGAAGAGCAGCATTGACTCGATACATCAGTAGGCCACCGTGAATTGTAACGGCCAGATATGCATTGCATCACCTCCAACAATGCTTAATAATGTCGAATGCCTAGCGGACCTCTCAAGGATTGATCAACGCCGAGAGTTTTGAAGCAAGGTCTAAGCCAAAAGTTCTGGAACTTCTTGCCGTGTCTAATGAAAACTTGCTCTTACCATTAGAGTGTCGACGTCGGATTCCAACGGTATCGATCCATCGACTTGCAGATCTCTACTGATTATTCACTTCAGCTGTTTCTTGAACTCTTTTCTTCATCTTTTTGTTGCCAATGTTTATCAGCCTTCATTTCTATGGTCGATTTCTATTCGTGTTTCGAGAAATTTCTTCTTCTCTTTTACTAACATCTCTTTGCTTGCACTACCGAGCCATCCGAAAGGCATTTATTTTCAGAATTTCCTCCTCAGAGAAAATAGCACATTAATTAAAAGGCGGGAGTGTAAAAAAAACAACTTTGCTCATTTCTTACTTTTATGTTTCCTGCTCTATCTATTAGGTGCTTGTGGCGCAGTGGTTGGAGGCGCCCTGCACTACTCATGGGATCGATCCTATCGCCTCAGGCCCACCAATCCCACCATCCATCCGGTGTTGGCTAATTGGTGCCAGAGTTATCTGGGAGGATATTAGTACTGGCTCAACGCATCGGTAGACCTCCTGGAGTCATTATAAAGGACATATATGCATTCAGTCACCTCTAGTGGTGTAGTGCTTAATGGAGTTGAATGCATGGTGCATCCCTCAGAGATTGGTCAACGCCGGGAGCTTTATCCCTTTTTTACAGTCTATGTTTTCTTATAGCGTTTTTGTCACAATTGGACATGCATATCCTTTTTAAAACATTTTCTGTGGCAAACCTCTATAAAACCGTTTTAGGTGAACAATGTTTCCGATAGCAACGTGAAGTCAAGGAAGAGTGGCAAAGCGCATTCTGTGGACGATTACGAAGATTACGAGGTTTGCACCACGTTTTTGTCTTCTGTTACCTGTTCTTTAGAAAAACAACACCTCACCTTCAGTTGATGGATCGTGGTCGTCTTCCGGACGAGGAAGATATGGACCTCTTCCGGGTGCCGGATACTGCTGGTGGAACCGGATTCGTGCCTTCGGCCTCTACTGATCGATGGCTGGACGGCACTAAGGTTAGTGTATTTTGTCTACAAAAAAACTGACTTAGTTCGCCTCTAGGACACAGCAAGTCACTCTATATACCAAGTATACATTTTGTCAATTTTAACGTGCTTAATGCATGAGGCACCGCAAAGGATTGTCGGAAACAAATTTTTCTTTGTTCTTTATCTGTTGTCCTTTCAACAAATCGTGCTATCACAAAACGTCTGGTTTCACAAATATTGCACATGACGTTTTGAATCATTGACGACAGAATGACTTCCACGTAAGTTAGGTCCTATTGAAATCAATTTGACATTTCAAGTTTAAAAACACCCCTATTATTCAATAAAAGGATAAAACACTCGGCATTGATCAATCCCTGAGGGATGCGCCATGTATTCGACTTCATTAAGCATCGTTTGGAGATGATTGAATGCATATCTTGCCTTTACAATAATTGCAGTGGCCTACTGATATATCGCTCCAGAGCTGTAAACCATCATCCCTAACAAGTATGGTACTGGTTTGCCGGGCAACACCGGAAGGATGGAGCCTGGGGCACAAGGATTTATCCCATGTATACTGAAGGGCGCCTCGGACCACTGCGCTATAATATTCTTTATTATTTCATAGTGAACCTTATTATTTCGAAGAAAAACCTGTTGAGTTTGCATATTTTTGACACCAAAGTTTGATAGAAATTCACATGTTGCGTTCCGACGAAGTGTGCCTGTTATGTTGTCCCCGAACGATCAGTCCACTATTCGGAGAATCGATACAGGAATGTTTGCTGTCCTGGAGGAATGCTATTCGATAAGAAACAAACCTTCTGGTCCACAAATCCTGTAAGCTTCCTGTGCTGAAAAGCTCTGAGCGCTCTAGCAAGCTCAAGTCGGAGTTTCATGGAAGACTACGCTCAACAGGCACATCATTGAGATATACTGATTAGGCCTTCAGACGACCCCTGTGTGGGTGATGGCTACGAAACTATGAATCTAATTGAGGAGTTGTTTGGGTGTCATGTTAAAACGGACCTTATTAATACCTAAGTGAGAGTTACGATGAAATTCTAGTATTCCGAAGCTCACGAATCATCGACCTTTTCACTCTCCCTCGTCGGGGTTCTTATTATGAGAACCAAGTGGTTGAGGTTGCGTGGTTCCGTTCAAGGGGGCTTGATAGTATCCCGAGGAATGTCGATGACCCTGGCTACTTTCCGCTGGTGTTAGGAAGATTTCAGAACTTCATTTTAAAGTTTAAAGAAAAAATTAAAGAAGGAGAATTTTGGAAAGGATATGCTACTTTCAGGTGTTAAATTTTATTGTGTTTGTCCAATTTTCAAGTACCCAGATACTCTAATCATCGAAAATTTTATGCCTGTGACTGGTTGTTGAAGAGCCTACGTCACCGTCACTCGATCACTGTGTTAACAATGTTGTTATGTAGAATGTGTATTGATTGAATCCCGTCTTTAGAACACACCGTAGTATGATTTCCACTGAAGCTTTGAGTTTGTAGTGGTTATCACTTGCGTGCACTAGATTTGATTTCAGTTCCGAGTAGGGGACTGCCTTCCTTATCGAGGAGAAGCATGTCGACAGTTCCTGAGCGGTCGGAGTGTGATGATGACGAGCGGGAGTCGTGAGGACATGTACGACATCGGTGAGTAGTCGCTTATCATGCTTCCTCCAAATGATGTTCAGTTACTTAGATTGCTTACAATTAATTTTTGGTTGCCGTTTTTTCACTTCTGTAGTTCATACCTCCTCCGAACGGTTTACCACCTCATCGTGCCCCAGAGATGTTCCTGGGTGTTGGCCTACGTTGTACCACGAGGACATTCATCCCTCCATCAGGGTCTCCCAAATTGAGAAAGAGTCCCCCGTTTCTATCAGGAAGCTCAACTACTGGTGAACCAATACCAGGACTCACCACCATCTTGGTATCGAACTGGTCGGCTAGTGGCAAAACTTCGTCTGATCCATAAGGGCGGCTACTGCTTCCTGGGGCAGACTTTGGCCTAGTTGACCTCGGGACTCCAAGGAACCATGATGGCTAAGCTAGCAAAACGCCCAAACAATGGAAATTATGCTGAGGCCCGCACAACCAGTGAAGACTGGCCATCGAAGTATCCAAGTGTAGTTTCTACCTAATGGTTTTATCAACTATTCGTCTTGAAAATTCTCCTTAAAGTTGTATTTCTCTATCTCGAAAAGTGACATATGCACAGATTCCTCTCAAATCTTCCACTGTTTCCTTTTGTCTGGCTGAGCAAATTTTTCTCTATTGAAATCCTGATCATTCGGTGAATTTATCGCTAGTGTCAGAACATTCTCCCTTTGTTCTCTCAGATATCGAAGACCAATGTGATCGCTTCAGATAGGAACCTTCGAGCGGCGATGATGTTCATCAACAGCGCGCCGACGATCTCGCAACAGTGCCGGCAGATCTCC
This sequence comes from Angiostrongylus cantonensis, assembly GCA_009735665.1. Taxonomy (NCBI): domain Eukaryota; kingdom Metazoa; phylum Nematoda; class Chromadorea; order Rhabditida; family Metastrongylidae; genus Angiostrongylus; species Angiostrongylus cantonensis. The sequence continues at coordinate 1,029,159 of MQTX01000094.1, forward strand.
ACCAATGTCGCTTGTTTCCATATGTACAAAGTCTGTGATCCGTTGTCCGACGGAAAGAGGGCGTTGACCGTCTGCAAAAAGGACTGCGAAGAGATTCAGGCAAGCTTTTCAGATGTCGTTACTGGGCATTTTCAATGGCGTTTTAATTTTTGATGACCTGAAAATTGACTATTACTCACAAGAGTGAGAGTGACTACTAACCGTTGAGTTTTCAAATTCGCAAGGAAATAACTTACTGCGATTTTTTCTCGAAGAACGTTACGAAGCATATCATTGGCGGGAGTCTCAACTAATAAACGAGCTTGGCCACTTTGTTCAAAAATTTTGACCAAAACGTCGGTTAACTGAAATCTGATCCATTCGTCGAACTAGGAATGATATCGCCATTTTACTTTCACTTCACCTGTATCACCTGTATCACCTGTAGTGCCGTTGGTCGTCGAGTGACTCGAGCGGGCGCCAGTAAATCCTCCATTTTTCCCTGTCGCGTGCAAGAGTAGCCCAGTGGGTTAGGTTGAGATTGCTTCCTCTTCAACCGATAGTAATAGTGAGATAAGGGAGAGTGATTAGAGTAATAATAGAATAAGTGAGATAGAGATAATAATAGTGTTGAAAATTATTTCGGAAGGGAAGACATTTGTTTTGGATTTTAAGTGCTTTCTAGGTTAGAACCTCCCAACGGTTCACTTCCTCATCGTGGCTGGGAGGTGTTACTGGGTGTTGGGCTGCGATATACTCTCCTGGTATCGAACTAGTCGCATGGTAACAAATTTACCTCTGATCCACAACGTCTGCAAGCGCCTGTGGTGGCGATGACCTGCGGCAGACTTACGCCAGGCTGGCCTCGGGTCTCCAGGGAACCATAGTGGCTAAGCCAACAAAACTCCGTAGAATTGGAAGTTTTGCTGAGAACCGCAAAACCATTGAGGGAGGGCCATCAAAGTATCCATGTACCCGGTTTGAGAGGGTTAACCTCGACAAATACTCATGCAGTTACTCCCATGACCAACTTTCTATTAACCTCGTCATTGATCAAGTAATTCTTATTCTTATTCGTATTCTTGTTGAGCAGACAAGAATATTCTGTTTGCTCAAAAAGAATGCGAACAATTACTCATGCAATGAATTTAAACGTGGGATATTTGATACCCAAGGTTAGAAGAACGTCTGCGAAGACATAACAAAGAGTTTCTTCTTTAAATGATAGTAGTGGCTTAAATTTGTTTCCTGTTCTTGGTGTTTTTATACAAGTGGTTGTCATCCATCATTAAAACACACCTTCAAATTGTACTTTAATGTCATTTAATAAGAGGATGTGAATTTGCTTCTTGATATGAGCAAGGATATGTCTGAAATGAATTGCGCTTTTAATAGGTTTTCACTTCATCTATGTCTTGATCGATCTGTTTTTGACACCAAACTCGACATGGAAATGTATATATATATATATAATTCTTGTTGAGCAGACAAGAATATTCTGTTTGCTCAAAAAGAATGCGAACAATTACTCATGCAATGAATTTAAACGTGGGATATTTGATACCCAAGGTTAGAAGAACGTCTGCGAAGACATAACAAAGAGTTTCTTCTTTAAATGATAGTAGTGGCTTAAATTTGTTTCCTGTTCTTGGTGTTTTTATACAAGTGGTTGTCATCCATCATTAAAACACACCTTCAAATTGTACTTTAAGAACGTTTTTCGTTAATTTTAATGCTCATACTTAGTCGTGCACCATATTCACTTCCGTGACAAACCACCTTGGGAATTGCTACGATTTCACTTCGCAGACTGCGAAAATCTGCATCTCATTGCCAAAAATCTGCAGAATCTAGTGTTTTCTATTTCAACAAAAATTGTTTACTATCAGTTAAGATATGTTTATCTAAGTTTCAAGGTAAATTTTGGGTTCGTATGGGTTGAAATCAATGCGCATTGTCACAAATGTTTGAAAACAAGTGATTGCACTTTCGCTTCATTCCTTTCGAAATGGCAAATCTTTTAAAAATTCCTATGTCATCTTAGATATAGGAAGCACTAAATTTCACTTGATATTATTCTGTGATATGAATAGGTGGTTAAAGCTCTCGGTGTTAATCAATCTCTGAGGGATACGCTATGCATTCGATGAATGCATGTCTGGCCAATGACTCGCGGTGGCCTACCGATGTGGCGAATCATTGTTGCTATCCTCCCAGACAAGTCCGGTGCCAATTTGCCGACGCCCGGAGGGATGGATGGCTTGGTGTGCTTGGCGCGCGATCGATTCCGTATTTATTATAGGGCCCCTCTAACCACTGTTCCACACGCGCCTTCTGTAATATAGCTCAGAGGAATGAGAGATGTGATACAAAAGAAGATTCCTTTAATTGAATTCTCGTTATGGGGAATGCGTAGATTCTGGCCTCAGACAACTGTTTCTTTGTGTTCAAACTTTAGTGCTTTTTTATTCAGTACATTCCATTGTGTGCATTAGTGCTAGTTCCACCTCGTAGTACTGCTGGAGTTCGGACTAGGCAAACGAAGCTTCTCGATGAATAAACATTGGGCAGCATAAAAATTCTTAGTGGTTTCGGTTTTTTTTTTCTTTTTCGAAATCTATTACTTCAGAATCGTCTTTGTCCGTCGGAGCTGGATCTGGCGGCGCAACACGAACTCGTCGGTGATGGTCCAAAGGCACTTTTCCCCAGATGCTCAGCTCTGTCCACCTCAACTACCAACTGTATCAGTGTTCTGGATTCTCCTACCGTTCTGGTATTCTCATCAGTTGTTAAACTAGTACACTATTGCATCTAGAAGAAAAAACACATAGTGTTCGAATTTCTGCTTCTATGCAGTAGCAGTACCTTTTCCTTGCTTTTATTACCGAGTTATTTGTTTAGCAAGTCTAAAGTTTTTACTTTCCAACAATTTTCATGTTGTGAACTTTTTATTCATTTATTTACTACCTACTACAATTTTTGACAGCAGGTTAATTATGTGTGATGCAGCCACAATGATGCTGAGATATTTGCAAAACTGCGGACCGCAGGTGTCTGCGGTGGGGAGCGAGCGCGCTATTACCCTTTCATGGGCTAACGCGTTCACCACCATATCATGCAGGTCGTTCGTTTCGCCTTTCTCTCAGCTAGTTTCATATCTAACATTTCCATCAGCAATCACCCGTCGACGGATGGATCTAGGCTCTATTTATATTTTGCAAAAATCTGAGCACTGTTGTGGTTCTATCACACATAATTTTCATGTTATTGTGAACTTTTCAGTTAACACCCGAACCACAAATACCTCGTGGTCATCTAACGCATTTCTGCTATGTGGATAGTGGGAAACACTATGAGGGCACCGCATCAACTACAGTGAATGGAAAGACATGTATGAACTGGAACGAAGCACCGTCGAGGTATTGTCCATATCAATCGCCATTTTGCATAATTTCTTTTTGCATAATTTAAGGGAACTTCTCTTTCCATTGTAAACCCAACTTCGCTTGAGGGGTCAGTAGAATAGTTTTTGTTTAATTAGGCCTATCAATGAATGGCAGTCAGCTATATTTTATTCATACATGACTTGTCTTAGAGATAATATGCAAGTGTTTTTTTTCTTAAAGCATGCATTTGAAGAGCATGCTTTTCAGGGAGTACAATGTGGCCAGATATCCCGAGTTAAGATATTCCAAGAATTATTGTCGGAATCCCGGTGGGAAAAAGACAAAGCCATGGTGCTATTCGCAACCTCTGGGGCAGGAGGCGTACTGTGACGTAAGTTGTAGCGCTAAAATGACGACGTCTACATTCGATGTTTTTTCCCTCTGTATCCTTTCGTGAGCTCATTCTGTGTAAAAGTGTTTTTTGGAATCTTTTGGTTTTTAAGATTTTGCCTTGTTAAGTAGGAGAGAATTATAACTTTAAAACATTTGTGGTTTTTTCTCAGTTTCTTATATCAGATATTTCTCAGATTCCTCAATGCTCCAGAGACTTATTTCCGCACCTTGCTGAAGGTAACGGTAACGCTGAAAACAACAATGTGAGTTTTATTTCTTTTATTTTCATGAACAAATTTGACATGCATAGTTACTGTTCATAATTAACGTTCAATATAGGTGGGTTTGAGCGAGTCTATGACTTCGATGTGGGAGAATTTACCTCCTCACTGGCAGTTGGCCGTGATTGGTGGAGGCGTTTTGTCATTGCTATTGCTTCTTCTGCTTTTTTGCTGTATTTGTTGCTGCCGAACGAGAAAGAAAAACTCATGCACGAAGGACCGAGGAACCACCTCAGCGGCTCATTCTCTACTTCCTGCCACAAATCCGCCATCTGTGGTCAACAGGTACATTCATAGATAAGCCTAATGTTGGAACATATTAGTTAGGAAGGCGCGCTTCAAACATGTTCTTCAAAACCAAATGTGTTTATTCACCTCGAAAGCTAAGATTATGACATAAACAACGAATCTTTGTGTTCTTATTGAGCAAACACGTATTATTTTATTCTTCATTCACAAACAAACTTGCGTTTCGGCGGATTTCGCCTTTCTCAGAGTCTGGAAAGGTCAAGTTGACTTCAATCTTCCCAGGCAAACAGGCTTTGAGAAAGGCGAAATCCGCCGACACGTCAACTAGTTCATGAATAAAGTAGAAAATGTACCAAATAATGAGGAAATGAAATACCACATCGTGTTTGTTCAACCAGACTATAAAGAATTATTTGATCAGTGCTGAAGTTAATAGAAAGTCGGACGTGGAAGTAGGTAGTTTTAATGATGCAATATAACTACTAAAGGCTTCTGGACGCTTCCAACTGTGCAAAAATGAAGTGCTTTTTGGTATCGCTTTTGATTTGGGCTAAGCTTCAAAGCTCTTCCTAGTGGGTGGTTTTGGCGACCAGGAAAAAGCATTACTTTCTAAAGATGTTACTCAGGAGAATGGAAGTGTATGTAGTATGGGGATCAGTGTGTAGCATGTTATTCTGCCCAATGGTAAGCCTGTTTATGTTCTGATCACCTTGTTTTCTCAACCAAGATGTCTGCTAGGGTCTAGATTGACGTTGGATTGGTGGCTGACGTTAACCTCCGCTGCAGGACTCATGTGTTCAGAAACTGGTCTGTCAAAGTCCTTGGCTCTTATTAAATAAGTAGAAAGTGGAATTAGTAGAAATTGAGTATAGTTTATTTAACTGCCCTTGTTTTTGGTTGATGCAAACACTGATCTCATTTTACTAATATAGTAAACACTAGGAATATTGTTTGTTTTGAGGACCTTGTTTACCGTCATCAATAATACGGATAAATTAAGGCTAACAAAAGTTGTGTCACTAAATTTTCTTTCCATCGCACTAGTTTTTTATAATATATTCCTAAATTTTCGTAGTTTTCAGGCACCTGTTAATTGACTCCTGTTGACATCAACTGTATTTCAGCGCGGCGAACTCGGCCTATTATCAGAGGAAAATGAACGGCACCTCTACTCCCATAATGACTCGTGGTGGCATTGGAAATGGCCCGTTGGAAATGGCTTCTCTTCTACCCAACCATGGCGTACCACCACCCTACGCAGAGCCATTCCATGTACCGGATGATTTGCATATAGAGGAGCCATACCATATCCTGGAAATTCCGGCGAACCAAGTGAGATAGACAGGTTTTTGTGTTTGTAAAAAACTAATCGCTTCTTTGCAGATCAAAATGGGGGACCTTCTTGGCGAAGGTCAATTCGGTGTTGTGTATAAAGGTTTCTGGACAGGCGGCCTTATCAGCGGTGATCCACTCCAGGTATTTCCCTTCATCGATTTCGTTTCATAGTCGCGGAATCTTCTGTTTTGGGTTGCCATAAAATCAGTTCGTGTCGATGCTACAAATGCTGACCGAGCAAGCCTTGAAGAAGAAGTGAGAACGGTGGCTTCGTTCGACCATCCACATGTTGTTCGACTGCTCGGTAATTGGTTTATAAGGTCTCTTGGATCGCAGTTGCCTGCGGCTTAAAACTTTCAATTTTCGGTGTAACTTATTTGAATGGGCGTCTATCAGCCGTTTTCGAGTACATGGTAAATGGTGATTTACATGAGTTTCTTCGAATCCGCGCTCCAGCTCATCCAGATCACAATCCAGCCGACGACAGTGCGGACTTTATGAGCATCGCAACACAAGTGAGTTTCCATCAGCTGAAATCTTGTTGTTTTAGTGATTCTTCACCTTGTGTATATGCATGCAGGTGGCACCCCATTGCACTGTAGTGTGTTAAGGCACTTAATTTAGCTTACAGTGTATTGGATTTCTCCCAACGGTTTGCCGCCTCATCATCGCTGGGAAGTGTTCCTGGGTGTCGGACTGCGATTTACAACGGAGGGAATCATCCTCCCGGCAGAGTCTCGCAAGCTGAGAAGGAGTCCGGCGTTTACAACAAGAAGCCTAGCTAAGAAAAACCAATGCCAATACCAGGATCCACCGCCGTCTTGGTATCAGACTAGTTGCATGGTCGCAAATCTCCCTCTGATCCATAAGGGCGGCGCCGATATAGGGAAGACTTTGGCTTGGCTTACTTCGGGATTCTAGGAAAACGCAATGGCTAAGTCAGCAAGGCTCCCAAGAAGTGGAAATTATGTTGGGTCCCCACAACCAATGAAGACGAGCCATCCAAGTAATGTATTGGATTAGGATTCTTATAACCTTCTATCAAGTTGCAGATTTTAACTAATGTGCCACTAGATCCGTCAAACGATCTAGTGTTGTTAGCTGTATGGTTTGCAGATCGCATATGGAATGGAATATCTCGCGTCGATGTCTTTTGTTCATCGTGATCTGGCCTCCCGAAACTGTCTGGTCGGCGATCAACGAATCATAAAAATCGCCGATTTTGGTCTCATGCGTTCTTGCTATGATAGCGACTACTACAAAGTGAGCTATTTAGTAAATACTATTCACAATAATTTTTCAGCTTCTATGTAAAGTAGGAATCAACGCATCGACTAGTCGACAGGTAATTTGCACGTCGTTCATTAATACTGTCGGGATGACTGACACCTATAGGTGCCACAATCGTTTTGCCGGTGCGGCCGGTAAAACTCATTAAACTATAGGTCTCATTTTCTAAACTACAGGTTTCATTTTCTTCCCGGTGGTTTATTTTAACACGTAGAACTATTTTCCTACACTTTTTACAATCACTTTAGTCTATAGAGCTCGGATGTGTTACACATCGATCGAGAAGAGCTCTATCTTGCATTTGGGAATATACAAAGAACCATTTTCCGAACGATATCACTAATTTCAAATTTGGGTGTTTGTAGGATAGTATTTGAACTCTAATTGCTATAATGAATGATAGCTATATAAATATAAACTGGTACGAAATACAATAAACTAGGTATGAAAATACTGGGATAGAAGCCTATAAGTTGGAAAACACTTTCATATGCTGAGTGTACTGTGTTTATATGACGGACCATGGTAAACATATAATGAATAATTAAAGGGTAAAGGATAAAGCTCTCGGTGTTGATTAATCCCTGAGGAATGCGCCACGCATTCGACTTTATTAAGGATCATTTGGAGGTGATTGAATGAATCGCAGTGGCCTACCGATATATCGATGCAGTGCTGCCACCCTTCCAAACAGGTCTGTTACCAGTTTGCCGATCCCAGAGGGATGAAAGGTTTGGTGAGCCATGGGCTCGGGGATTGATTCCATGTATGTGCTGCAGGGCGCCTCGGACCACTGCGCCACAAACATGTGGTAAATAGCACCATAAATATCTTTCATATTCATAGAACATTAAAGCAGTCTTTCCTACAATCCATTCATGTTCACTTCACGGCTCATGAAACCCTCTAGTTATCGAAAAATTATTGTTTATTTTGAAGAGACCGGAAAGTCCATAAAGGCTGAAAATTAGGTATCGTCTTGTCCCCAACAAACCCGAGATTAGGTGTCGTCGCGAGAGCGTTAATTTCGCAATAGTTTCTCGCATCGTGCACGTTATTTGTGCGGATTCTTTGGAGTTTTAGAAGTGAACATAGCTTAGTTCTTGCGGATAGCCACTAGACTACTCGGTACTTTGTTTTTTGCAAGGAGATTTTCTGTGGGCATACTAGATAAAAAGATATAAAAGGCTCTATGAACTTAGGAAAAAGATTGGTGTTGCCACGGGCAAGCTGCGTGCTCACATTTCGTTGCACTGAACCACTCACGAGAAAGTGGATATCTACAATGAACAAACTTAAATTATAGATGGTGCACCGATCTTGGATGCCGGTTCGTTGGATGGCGAAGGAGGCTCTGGAGCAAGGCCGATTCAGCGAAGCATCCGATGTGTGGTCATTTGGCGTCACCTTGTGGGAGATCTGGAGCTACGGTCGTCAGCCCTATGGTTCAGCTTCAAACCAGAGCGTTATCGAATTGATTGCTAATCGTCATCTCCTAGAGTGTCCAGCCACTTGTCCGACAAACATCTATGGGTGAATTTTAAATCGCTTGGTGTTTTTTATTCGATTTTTGAGCCAACAAGGAAATATTGAACAGCTAAGCGAATACTTGACTATTGACAACATTTGCTGATTGTGAAACTGTAGCGGAACTGCTGATATCTTGGGAAGAATGTTCTACTCAGATAATTATTTGTCATTAGAAAGTATATATTTAAAAATTGACTGCTATGGCACCATTAGAAATTAGTAAATAGTAAGCAAAATTGAATTCAATTTATTTTGCAGGATAGGCATGGATTTAATGCACATGGATTTTCAGCCTTATGATCGAGTGCTGGAACGCAAATCCCGAACGACGGCCGACGTTCTCAGAAATTCACAGTCGGCTGCAATCGTGGTCCGTGATGAGCCCTGCCCATTCGCTTCCCCAACACAACCAGAGGGCTAGTGCTAGTTCTCAAAGTGGTTAGTTTACTGACACTGACTTTAAAAGGGTTTATTCGTAAGAGTCAGAGATTTAATATGTTTGTGATAAAAATATTGCCTAAATTTTTATTCCACTTGTATTCCGTTGTAACGAGAATAGTAGTTGGTTGGTTTTTAACCGATTCAAATAGATTTTTGTTTGTCAAAATGAGAACCTCTCTAGTATACACGTTTCTGCCTACACACACTGCAGCTTAAAATTCCGAAGTTTTGGACGTAGTTTCCGCTTTTCGGAGTTTTGCTGGCTTAGCTTAGGATTGTGGTTCTCTGGAATCCCGAGATCAGCCTGGTCAATGTCTGCTCCAGATCTTCCCCACCACAAGCATTCGTCGGCTTTTGTGGATCAGAGCGTGATTTGCCACCACCCGACTAGTTTCATACCAGGACAATGATGGATCTTGGTACTGGTTTACTCTTAGCTGGACTTCCTGATGGAAACGCCGGATTTGGAGGACCTTTCCAGGCGGATGAATACGCCCGCTATACATCGCAGCCCGACAACCAGGAACACCTCCTAACCAGGATGAGGCGGTAAAACTTTGGGAGGACGTTAATATTTGGAAAGAATGTTTATTGAAAACTTCTATTAAAATTTTTGTAGTGCAACCAATATGTAATACAATATACATGGTATATGCAGTAGATTTTACAGCTTAGTTCTGTTCTTACTAGCTTACTGCAATTTTTATCTTTTTTTCCTTGTTTGGATCTGATTCGTGTTTTTCATATTTAACTATGATGGAGGTGTAGAATGAAAAGGAATGATTTTGTCATTAATGGGGCTAGTTGTAGTGGAAAGATGGGAATACTCGCTTTCCTTTCCCAGTTACTTTTCGCTTGCCAATTTCTACCCTCTGCCGCGCTCATTGTTAGTCTTTAGGTTTACCACTGGATAAAATTCTACTTCGAAAGAACACATAGATTGTCATTACTCTCACCCACCATTTCCTGAATTCGATTTGTTTGCCGTGCATTCACCCTTCGCAATGGTTTTCGGGCATTTCGCATGTTTTTTCGGCTGATGCTTGAGGATTTCATCTTTTTTTGAATGTCGTGGAATGCTGATCGAGTCAAATCTCCTTGTAGCCTTGGATATGCCGGGCCAAGACGTTCCTCGTGGATTAAAAGAAGGGAGGAGGTGGAACTAGCGCCTTTACTTCCTAGTCGACAACGTCACTAGCATTTGCGCTATCTGCTTCCAATTTAAATTGACCAGTACATCATCTGTTTGAGTGATTTTATTTCATTTCTAATTTACGCGACCCGTCATCACGTTTACTGTGGAGATTGCAGCACTCTGCTGTCGATTCGCTTTCCTTGCCCTCATTCTTCACAATGGTCCAAAATTTTACATAATTGATCTCTTTTACTCAAGAAGTTGCAGTTCCACTACGTTAGCTTGGAAATGAGCTGACGATTTTTGTGCTTACTAGTCTACCTGTAGGCTCATCTGGCGTTGGCGGTCGGGGTCAATCAAATCGGATGTCGTCGTTGACGCGAGCGGCTCCGTACCCGCACCCAGTCGGACGTCAACGAAGGACCGAAGATGCGAGTCCGTTGATGAGAAGAGACGCCAACTACGCTTATTCGGACGATGCCGACTCTGATTAATCTCACCTGCCTTTAGCATAATGTTCTTTTTATTTTTCATGATTGTTAGGAAGGCAAAGCCAACCTAGGAAACCGAATTCTAACTGGCCTATGAGAGCGTACAAATGAGTGGATCAAAATTGTTGAAAGTGCTGATTTCCTTCTCCATTTCTGTTACTGGTACTCTTCTTTATTTTTTTTAATCTGAATAATAATTTGTTAGTTGGGCTAACGTTAAGGGCTTTCTAATTTTTGTTTTCGTGCTCGCCAGTCCACATTTGTTGGGCTTTCTCAATGAATTCGATAATTGTACAGGGTTTTCTCCGTATTGACCTCTGGCGTAACTTGTACATCTTACTCGTATTTTTGGTTTTCCTGTTCATTTCTTTTTTTGTTCTCATTCTTTGGTCTACGATTGAGCTTATGTCTTTAATGTTCCTATATATTTTGTTATGAACGGTTGTAATTTGGTATAACCCAAACCACGAATTTTCTTCACCTATGAGAAATTGATATTTTAATGTGTTAATTATTTTTTGTATCTTTCCACTTAGGTGTTTTTGGAATTCGGCTACGACTGTTCGATATCGATTATGCAGGGTTAATATCATGAGCTACGTCTGTATTGATGTAACACTTTTCAGTTTCTGTATTTCACTGTGATCTGTCGCCTCTTGAAGTGGAGTTCTACGATTTCACCATAAAGAACATTTTGAACTTTGTTGTGTTGATTGTTATTTTACATTGGAAGTGCGATGGAACGGAATCCTCCAGGCAAATAGTCGTACTCCTCAGATTACGGTAGCTCATCAACGCCTCAAACCGTATAGATCTGTCTTCATAGAGGTTGATAGGAAAAAACATTTTGTGGAGTCCATTATTAAGTCAATTAATGATTCACTGAATTTTCAGGTAATTTAATATTTCTTACTTCTTGGATACAACTAAATCGTAGCGATTCTTTATGAACAACACCTCTTGGATTCATGCATGGCCCGTCTTCACCGGTTGTACAGGCTGCATCATAATTTTCATTTCGTCGGAGCTTAGCTTGCTTAAGCATTGTGATCCACAGGAGTTACGAAGTTAGGCAACTCAAAGTCTGCCCAGGCCTCACAACCGCAGACGATCGCCGCACTCGTGGACAGAGGAAGGTTTGCCACCGTGCGATGCCAGGACGGTGGTGGATCCTGGAAATGGTTTAGTCTCAACTGGAGTTCCTGATGGGAGCGCTGAACTACTCAGTTTGGAAGGCCCTGCTGGGGATAAATTCCGTAAATCGCAGTACAACATCCAGGAGCACCTCCCAGCCACGATGAAGCGGCAAACCGTTGGGAGGGAACAACAACTCTAGTGGGATAAATCATCTACAAATTAAGTTCCTTCCAGTCTGTAATATATGATGATTATGTGTGTAGCTTCAGTATTGTCCCAATAATTTGCTCATTTATTGTTGCGGCGGTGAACTCACAACTTCATATGAATACCAAATTGTTGCAGGTGCTACGCGGAGCTTTCGTGTGTTAGCCGCTGAGTCGAACACCTCAAACTTGGGTATGGGTAAATAAGCCGATTACACAATATTTATACGACAACGCAACTAGACTAGAAATCCATGTACAGTAAATTAAAAGTCTGGTGATTCAGTAGGTAGTAATCTAACCAGACAGAATACATTAACAACGATCTAGCAGGATTATAAGAACATGGGAGATGATCAGGAAATATTGTTCGTGTAACAATATTAGAGGATCGACTTTCTATTAACCTCGGCATTGAAATATGAATGCGTCGTTTTCTCTCTTAGCAATCGCGAGGTTGTTAAACGGCATACATTTACTTCCATAGAAAAACAGTACAAACAGTAGCTGACGTTTCGGCAGTATCGCCTTCTTCAGAGCCTGGCAGGGTACACTGATGTACAATTTATTAGGCTAAACACTTCAATAACACTAACAGTAAGACGAAAAACTTCATGGCAATTACATGATCAACAGCTTCTCGAAAAACTCACCGCTTTTTTACATGACTTCCAATGAGGAAGGTTAGAACAGCTGATGATAGCCGCATATACTTGATGACCGCACCACCCCACATCAGAAATTGACCCGAAGGTACGGGACCAGGTCGCGTGTGACCTCTGGGCATTCCACTTTGCTATTCATTGTGAGGGTTTTGGCATCCAAAAAGATCTTCGCAGCCTAATAAATTGTGTATCAGTATGCCCTTCTAGGCTCTGAAGAAGGCGATTCTGCTGAAACGTCAACGACTGCTGTATTGCATTGTGTTTTCCTATAAAAGTGAATGTATGCTGTATAACAACCTCGCGATTGCTGAGCAGGAAAACAACGCATTAATATTACTATAACTACAAGAACGCAAGAATTTACATGACCACAATGCAAGAATGTTAAAGCGATATCGGGTTGCTTCAGCAAAGAGGAAGATTTTGCAGAATGGAGTACTTATAGCAATGTAGGCATTTGAGACAATTGCTGATTTAGCAATAAGTAGCATAGATGACAATTGATGACAACATTAATATGATGATGATGCAAGAGCACCAGAGACTTTAGTTTATTTTATGTTTGCCACAACATGAATTAGTGTGGCAGTAGCAACTATTTCAGAAAGTTACTAGATTAACAACTAGTAGTGATTACATGAAAGATTAATGATAACCTTAACAAGTTGACAAAGCAAGAGCTACAGATTTTAGTTAACATCGTTTGTGTCTAGGTGGATTGTAAATGAAAACATTATGCGGGAGTGCAACTGATGGCGGGGCAACGACGAGCTCTAAGGTGTCGTGAGGAGGCAAACGGCTGTGCTAAGAGGCGTGGCTAGATTCGAGCGAGTGGCGTGGGTCGCAGAGTCTAACCCCTAAGCAATGAGTGGTGCCTTGAGGCATGTCTGGTGCTGTATCGGACGGTTAGTGTTACCGTATCTACTGGAGTGCTCGATGGTTAGGATGGGATGTGAATATAGGGCACTCGCCATTATCAGAAGACATGTAAAGTTGCTATAGAGAACATTATTTTCTACTAGCTAATGTTTATTGGTCGACTTGCCGACATTTATTGTGATTGTTGTATGTTCCCGTGTGATGAATAGCGATATAGAGCGCGTAGTGTATCTCCGAAACCGAGAGCGATTTGTGGAATTCCAGCCGAAGGATGGCTTGGAGGCAAACTCTAGCCATATGCAACTGCAGATATCAGCAGGCTTCTTGTAGTCGAGATCGATCCTCTTTGAGAATCCCACCAAATCAGCGTGCTATTGCACGTATTATTCAAGGGTGTGAAGTTCGCTTGACATCTTAAGCTGGTAACGAACATCAATGAGGATTTCCCTGCCGGAAACCCCGAAACGTCAGCTATTGTATCCTAATAAATTCTATAATGGTCAATTTGTTGATCAATTCTTGGACGATACGCCATCCATTCGACTCCACCGAGCATCGTTGGAGGTGACTGAACGCAGATCTGGCCTTTACAATAACTCGCGGTGGCCTACCGATGTAACGACCGAGTGCTGCTATACTTCCACACAAGTGTGGTACCAATTTGCCAACCCCGAAGCGACGGAAGGATTTGTGCACCACGGGTGTGGGGAACGATCCCAGGTGTGTGCGTCGCAGGGCGCCTCTAACCAGTGCGCCACAGGCGCCCTTTGCATTGTTCTTGAACAACTAAATGGCTGGCTTTTGGAATTATTCCTTTGCGATTTACAACTTACTATAACGTACTTATCTTTGCTTACTTTGGTTTCTGCAAATTGCTACGCTATAATTTTCAAGAAAAGTGGGTTGAAGAGCGATCTCAAATCACACTGACCTCATTTCACCACGATTCGTTGAATCCGACAAATGTCCGTTTTGATTCAAGCGTGATAATCATGAGGTTTATTGAACGGCATACTGAAGTGACAGATTGGTTTCGCTCGATTTCCCTCCTCACAGTTCGATTTTGATTTACATTCTTTCTACTTCATTTCGATTTTTTTTTACTTTATATCCTTCATTGGATGGTACTCTGATTATAGAAAACTAGACAAAAGAGTGAGAGCAGCATGGGTTGTATTCGGCACACCTAAGGAAGTTATTGACCAACAAACAGACACGAAACTCCAATTTTCGATCCAACACTCTTCCTAACGCTCTGTTTTGCGGCAAAGACATGGTCTGATACCTCAACCACACCAAGAAGCAAACGTCTAGTCAGCATGTGCATCCCAGATCCTCGAAACCTATCTCAACTTCAGGATCCAGGAGAGTACACATCGATAGCAGTGCACAGGTGATTTCTGTAATTGTACAGAATTTCCATTGTACAAAACGGGACATTTGTAGCCCGTCAATCAAAACATAGATGTTTAATATTTTTAGGACTATTCTTGGTTGTTTATATTTTTGTTGAGCAAATACGAGATGTTATTTTACTCTTCATTGCTATGAAGCTGGCGTTTCTGCGGATGTCGACTTTCTCAGAATCAGAAAAGGTTAAGTTGACCGCAATCTACCAGAGGATAGCCATTGAGTACTGGATATCGAGATGCGAACACTACGCACCAGTCTACGAAGCAAACAAGATCAGATGTTTGCCAAGTGGGAACAGTGAGAGACGAAGGGAAACCATTGCGCTCAGTATTTGGAGGCCGCCTGTGGAGGAGAATGGTGGGTGCGTCATAAAGTAAGGTACAGTCAACTTGACCTTTCGAGGCTCCGAAGAAGGCAAGATCCGCCGAAAGTCAGTTTTATAGCAATAAAGAGTAAAATATCATTTCGCGTTTGCTCAACAAAAATATCAAGAATAATTTGAGCAATGCCAAGGTCAACAGAATCGGTCGTGGGGATTTGTCTATTGTAACTCCCACGACCGACTTTCTATTAACCCCGGCATTGATCAAGTATTTGTATTCTTGTTGAGCAAACTCGGGGTGTTATTTTTATTTTTTATTCACGAATAAGCTAACGTTTCGGCGGACTTCACCTTCCTCAGAGCCTGGAAAGTTCAATTGACAACAATCTACTTGGCCAAACGCCTCTATAACCGAACAAAGAAAATGCTAAACCAAAATTTCAATCACATTGAACACAGAGTCCTTGCACACTCACCGCTTTCTATGAGCCTTCCACTTAATATGTTATGTGGAGACCAACCACATTCACCTGTATCACCTGTATCACCTGTATAGAAGAAACGGGACCTTTATATCACTAGAGTTGCCGTTTGGAGGCCTAGCGTTTCCCCTCTACCTATCCCGAGCTACAGTTTCGTAACCACTAGAAATGGCTATTTACCGTGCCAAATTTCGAGACTCCTCTCTCGGTTCTTTTCCTGTGCACACGCTGGTTGCTGTTCGAAACATGTTTCTTACAAGCGCCCTTTTCGTTTAAGAGGGGTGAGAGGAGAGGTAATGAACCAAGACATTTTTGCTACTTAGCTTTCGGTACCACTTCGTAATGTAGCCATTTTCGGACGGGTTAATTGGCACGCTCAGGAATGGAAGCCAGTTTTCTTTCAGTTTTTCTCGGGTGAACTTGATATACTCTGACTGTTCATTTAACAACTCGAAACATTTGTCCATTTCCTCTTGTGTTGAGCAAAAGACAAAACAGTCATCTACATATCTACAGTAGATTAGTGGCTCGAGATCGGTCACTGGTGCTTCCACCTTAGACATAAAAGCAATGGCAAGAGTTGGTGCCAGTCGCTGTCCCATTTCCAACCCTCTTATTTGAGCGTAGTAATTTCCGGACCATCTGAAGATTGAGCAGCTCAAGCATTCTTTTAAGAATGCCATCAACTGCTCTATCTTGAAGCCATACATGTTTATTTCTCCTTCGTGCTGTGTAAGGAGTTCGAACATGGCTTGCATTGCGGAGTCATTCGACACGTTTGTATAAAGGGCGATAACGTCGAATGATTCCATCACGTACGCGCTGCTGGGCTGCGCAGTACGCAGACGATCCAGAAACATCTGGGTATTTGTAAGATGGGCTGAAATGTGTTTCAACACTTGGTTATATATTAAGGTTAAAAGCCATGTTATCCTATCCGTTGGCCCGTCTACACAGCTAATGATCGGTCTAACCGTAAACAATGATGGATCGGTAGCCGCTAGATTATCGCTGGATACTAACTTATGAGGTTTTACAATCAAGCGCAAGACGAGACATGTTGGTAAGTAAACTTTTAGTTGAGAGGTAAGTGATGGTTTTAAACCAGCAGCCCTTGCCATTTTGACCCATTCGTGATTCAATTTTCGGTATTTACTTTTAAACTCTTTCTCAGATGATGGGCGATAAAGTGAAGCATCTTCAAGATGCTTTTTCGTTAACACGACAAACTCTCCACCCTTATCACTAACGGATAGTCTTATGTTTTTTGACCTAATCAGCTCTCGTACCTCTCGCATGCCGCGTTTTTGCACTTCCGTGAGGTTTGAGCTGTATCGTTTCGCGCGATAGTGATTAAGGACCTTGAAAGTTTCGTTCGTAAACATCCGAAATTTTGCATCAACTTCATTATTAGGCTTTTGTTGTCTAAAGAACGGCTGAGCGAATGGTGTTATTAGTAAGACCCCTACTCTATTGTGTTTAAGGTGCCTTCACATACTAATTGCTCTTGAATCAAACGGCTGTGGCGAAATATCGTTGTGAAAGAGAATGATCTTTGTCCTGTCTCTGCATATAAACTCGGTCGAAATTATTATGAGCGAAGCTCCAAAACGTTTCTACCACGCTCATCTATGTCGATCAGCCTGTTTCTTCCTTCATTGTACTTTAAGTTCTAGGTGGAATAAATCTATCATAAACAAGTCGTGCTTCACAGCAATTATAGTGAACAGCGTTACTGGAGGTCACAAAAAGATGGAGTAATAGCATAATCACAAGAACAGATTACAGATAAACAGATAAATGAGAACAGTGGAGAGGACACAAGAGATTGTAAGCGTCCTCTCGGAACAACACACAAGCGTTGGGGGAACGTTTTCGTGGCTAACGTCAGCCATCTGCACTCCAAGATAGCAACGATGTCAGGATTATTGAACGGATCTAGAGGATGTCACTGTGTGTGAAAAAGGCCACTGTTGTGGACGACGATTGAACGGAAGGAAAACGAATGGAAATTATACTTGCGCCTGCACAATCAATGAAGACGGGCCGTCCAAGTATCAAAGCATATTCTTCGTCACAATTCAGAAAAAAAGGTATAAAAAGGATTCATGTCGACCACTTCTTATCTTAACAGCGGAAAGAGAACAATATTTGCTAGTCATAGAAAGAAATCAGACTACTACCACAGCAACACGTAACTATACTCTTGAGAATCATTGTTTCTCAAAACTGGAGAATGTAATATCTCTCTGCTGATAGTGGCAACGAGTCGAGGGACGTGTTCAACTCGCCGGTGATCGTTGCGGTGTACGAGGCTTCATTCTGTTTTTGCGGCTTGCTGTAGCGGTCGGCTAAACGGTTCCGGCTGATGAGCGTGTTTCCAAGTCGGAGCAACATTCTACCGGAGTCCTTCCATCGTGAGTGCGTCTTCTTCCGCTTCGCAACCACCGAGAACATCCTTCCGCCGTGCACTCCTGAAAAATCTGTTGAACTTTGCTTCCGGTGTATAGAAGGTGTGGAAGAATAATTGCATTCTCTTGTTTTTTTTTTCGTTTAATGGCTAGCGAAAATTAGTCGAAGGTGGGTTAATATCCAGAGAAGTGCTATCCAGGACTTAAGGGAACTTCTCATACAAAATTTCCGTTTTTTTTTCTGGGTATTAGCACTTACTGTGTGCGCCTATTAAGAGGCCGTGATAAAACCGTGCACTTTTATTGGGTGACATTGGGTGATGCCATTATGGCTGATAGCACAGTAAGAGTAAAAAATTTCCTGAGAGAAAAGAAACAAAGGCGTCGGTTGGTGTTCTGGATAGAATGCGAGCCTCTGGTAAGGGTAATCGGAGGACTCGAAGGGCGCCCAACTGAGGTCACGGGTTTCACCCATATTTCAGCATCCTTGTGATTGTGTTTCACAGCGTACGCTATCGTGAAAAGAGGAATAAAGAAATAGAAGAAAAAAATAAAATAAAATAGTAAATAGAAGTTCAATCTTGCAATTATAATACTGCACAAAATAGCACAGACGTAAGGTCCTATTCAAGCGTAAGCTTAGAAGGTAAGATCGGTGACTTCAAATAAAAGTCGTGGACCAATGAAGAAGTGCTAGTCAAAATGCATGTTGTCATATATGGGTTAGAGAGATAGGTCGACCGTCACTACTCTGTCGAAGTGACCTACACCATTCCTGTACACAGTCGTATTTGTGCATACGTGTGCTACACGTGGGCTTATCCAGAACATTATGATAAACCCAAGGAAGAACTTGCTGGTATGTATCTCTATCTCTCTGGATGTATAAGGACTTCATCAGAGAGGTCTGGTTCTTTTCGTGTCTCTGGCAGAGTTGAACGTACTGACAGGGAGATAGGTGTTAAATGACGATTACCAGTCCAAATGGCTAGCCGTATTTATGCTGTGCTGCCACAGCATTGCGACAAAGTAGAGAAGCAACTGGGTAATGAATGGTGTTACATGAAGTCAGTCCAAATGAAATCCTACACCTTTTCATCCTTAAAAATATCGGTAACTCTTCCTTTTATCTATTTCTAGCACCTAATTTCCTCCACTTTAAATTATGTTTGCCCATAACACTTGGTTAAATATTGCCGTATTTCTTCGTATTCTTGTTGAGCAAACGCGAGGTGTTATTATTATTCTTTATTCACAAATAAGCTGACGTTTCGGCGGACTTCGCCTTCCTCAGAGCCTGGAATGGTCAAGTTGACTGCAATCTACATGGCCAAACACCTCCACAACCAAACAAAGAAGATGCTAAACCAAGATTTCAATCACAATGAACACAACTTTGCACACCCACCGCTTTCTATGAGGCTTCCACTGAGTATGTCTAGTGGAGACCAAGCGCACAGAACTCACATGGAATCGTAATGTGCCCTTCCCCTCAAAATAATAGGCTTATATACTGCCCAATATCACGCGTGATAACGAGGCATTCTTCCCTGCGGTTCATTTTCGGATTTCTGGAATTAATCCAGAACGCCTCCAGTGTTTTGCGCGCTTGTGTTTTCGTCTCCTGTGCGAGGATCGTGACGCGTACTTCAAAGTCCTCCTGCTCATGTCTCTGGGTCCTATGCGTGCCTAGTGGGGTATTTGGTTTACTTAGATGAAGGGTAGCAAAAACGGGGCCTTTTTATCGATAGAGTTGTCGTTTGGAGGCCTAGCGTTTCCCCTGTACCTATCCCGAGCTACAGTTTCGTAACTATTAGAAATGGCTATTTACCGTGCCAAAGTTCGAGACTCCTCTCTCGGTTCTTTTCCTGTGCACACGTTGGTTGCTGTTCAAAACATATTTCTTACAAGCGCCCTTTTCGTTTAAGAGGGGTGAGAGAAGAGGTAATGAACCAAGACATTTTTGCTACTTGGCTTTCGGTACCACTTCGTAATGTAGCCATTTTCGGACGGGTTAATTTGCACGTTCAGGAATGGAAGTCAGTTTTCTTTCGGTTTTTCTCGGGTGAACTTGATGTAATCTGACTGTCCATTTAACAACTCGAAACATTTGTCCATTTCCTCTTGTGTTGAGCAAAGGACAAAACAGTCATCTATATATCTACAGTAGAGTAGTGGCCCGAGATCGGTCACTGGTGCTTCCACCTTAGACATAAAAGCAATGGCAAGAGTTGGTGCCAGTCGCTGTCCCATTTCCAACCCTCTTATTTGAGCGTAGTAATTTCCGGACCATCTGAAGATTGAGCAGCTCATGCATTCTTTTAAGAATGCCATCAACTGCTCACAATCACATTGAACACAACTTTGTGTAAATAAATAGACCAATGAAGAACACAATTTGAAAAGTTTGAATGATCGTTGACGTTCTCCATCCAGGACTCGAATGTGCTGAACACCCGTCGCGTCGTAGGATCCAGAGTGGAATCTCGTGTTTTGCCGACGACGATTTCCGTTTAGTCGATGCTCATTGTATCAGAAATCTTCACACGAGCTCTGATGACGAGACTACAGGTATCGGCACCAAACAGGAAATAAAACAAGGCCAGTGGCTCGTTCTCTTTCATGAAGAAGGCAATTTGTTAGACTTCTGAATTTTGCTATCGATCGGAATGACCTATCGACCTTTTGGTTCTTTCCATTAATTTCAAATTAATTTATTCCAGCTCAAGGCATTATAGAATCACGCGTTGCCGTACAGCGACCCGAAACGTCAACGTCAACTTCAATTTCAACTTCGACCGTTCAGAAATCAAACACTACTACCTCGAAGAAGACATTGGAGTCGGTAAGATTCGCCTTCTGACTTTTATATCGCCTACTGTAGACTCTGATCTTCTCCATGTGTGTGCCCTTTCTTTTCATTGTGAACGTCGTTCTCGCAATGCATCAGGATTTCGATAAACTTCCACAACCATTTGCTACTGGAAAACTCGTATTTTCTGACTCATGAACGGAAACTGCGATTGAGCTAATGAGTTTATTATGAGCATTTTTTCTGGCAATACTTTCATCTCATTCTTGCTGAGGTTTCCTCTTTTTTTCCTCTTCCTCTTTTCTTTTCCCTCACTTTTTCTTTTTTTTTTCTTGAAAATTGCTTTCAGTTGAAGCACCCCGGTTAGTTTATTGTTGAAACTGACGCTAACGAATGTGCAAAGAAATCTTTGAGATGAAAAATGGAACAATGATTATTCGCGTGGTACAGAAAACCATGGATTGCAAATGGTATCGCCATCCATGAAAGTCATCTCATTTCCTGACGTTATGTTCTACTTAATCTTCGAACATCTCTGAGATCCAGAAGTTATCATTCCTCTCGGTTTAACTGTTAGAACATTGCGGAGTCATGCTATTGAAAGAGAGAAAGTAGCAAACTAATTAAATAGCGTATTCAAAGCGCAGGGTTATCAAACCGATTTGAAACTTTTCTCTACTCTCTATCTTCTAACATTCCTATCAAATTTTCTTTCTGTGATATTCAGAAAGTCTGCACGGTCTCACTCTTATATAGACGTTACCAGTTGTAAAGAATTTTAATATTTAGTCTAAAGTTTTCTTTATTTTTGACGTTTCTTTTCATGGAATCGCTAAAAGAATTACAATCCCTGAAGGACGCGCCCTGCATTCGACTTACTCAACTATCGTTAGAAGTGATTGAATGCATATCTGACGGTGACTTCGCGGTAGCATACCGATGTATCAAGTCAGTTGTGGCATCATCCCAAACAAGTTGGCTACCGGGTACCGATGATCCAGAGGAATGGCGAGCTTGGCGAGTTTTGACGAAAGATCGAACCAACGACCATGTGTTTTGCAAGTCATCTATAACCGTTGCGGTGCACGCATCCACAATAATGATAATAATGTCGGTAGTTAACGGTTAATAACATCATAAATATTAGTTAATAAAAGCGGCGTATGGCAGCAGCAATCATGGTAACATCTTTCGGAGCAGAGAGCGAGGCGTAACAAAAGTGTAGCGTCGTAATTATTTGCGCTTCGGTGAAAGTCGTTCCTTTTTGATGTCTCAGTTCATTAAACATAACAACCAGTTCGTAAATGACATTCATATTCTCATACTAAGACAGAAAGCCGTTTTTTCAGAATTATCAAAACAAATTTTCAGAGTGAACATTTTCATGAAGAACTGATGCCGGTCAGTGAAATTCCCCGAAAGAGGTGTGTCTTCTATTTGTTTTCCGTGACGTCGTAGGGCTTCATGAAACTCTGTCGTGTTCTTCTTTTTTTCTAGGAAGTTTTTATTTCATTACCGTACCAATATGGGCCAATAACTTTCTCCCAACTGCAGTTTGGTCTTCATTTGTGGTCAAGAGTTAAGCAGGACAAATGACATAGTAGAAATACGCGAATGGATCCCACATTCCGAATTCAAATTTTGAAATTTTCACATTATTTCTGATTTTGTATAGCACGAATATCCCGTTGATGACATTTGATGCTATCATGGTTACTCTTAGCAATTTTAAAGAATAAGGAACGATACCCGGTGGCTACCTCCATCTGTATGGTGGGGCACATCATCGAGCAAGTTCTGATGAACCGATGAGTTGAGTTCAGATTCAGTCGATTCCGTGAGAAGACGTTCGTGTGTGACGTTTGTGAGGCGGCATTCACGCTGAAGCAGAACGTCCAGTCTCATCTATTCATATACCACGTGAAAGACGACGGCAGCATGAAGCAGCACACTCGACTCATGTACAAGTGCGACCGTTGCGAGAAGGTATTCCCCTTAAATCTTTCCTTCTCTCTGCCATGTGCTGACGACTTGCTTCACAATTGAATGAAAACCCTATTGGAATGATATAATAAGGAATTCACTCAAAACAGTAAGGTGCTACGCCTTTTCATAGTTAGATTTTAGATCATCTTCGAAAACACAGCCCTGTTTACTATTTTTCGTCAATCAATGCGGTTAACATGCACTCCATCAAGCTTTTAATGCTAGACGACACCATTTGCAAAATAGCACTTTTGTTCCCACTACTACTATATTGCTCTTCCGTTTTTGCTCTCTTCAAGAGGAATGAACTTAGCGAACGCTTTTCCTATTATTCATCCTTCTTCTTTCTTAATATCTAACTTTGTTTCCTACTATTCTGTATTCGTTCTTTGTTCTGTTTTATTCACTCTGATCCCTAAGCGAAGTAAATTCTTCCGAAAATCGACCAGACGCTAAGAAATCAAGATTGTATCTTGATGATTGCCAAAAAGAAGCATTATCCTTTACTTAACGCCTGTGGGAACAATTGCGTAGCCCCTCGACAAATCGTATCGAGATGCCATGCGAATGTTGGAAAACCATAGCAAGAGAAATATGTCCTATCAAATCTTGACTAGTTCTGATAAATTGGGAATATAACGTACAACATGAATACGTACTTCAGGAATGCAACTATTTATCAGAAGAAGATGGCTGCTATCATTATTCGTTTCGCAGGTTGTACACTGGAATTTTCTTTCATCTGGAACAAATGTCACATGCCACTAACGGGAACAGCAACACAACCTGTAGTAGCCTAAATTTTCAAACATTACTACATCAGCGGAATGCCTTTTCTTTATGCTGCATCAATGTCAGATCTCTGAGAAACTCTATATTTATCAGCTCGGCATACATATAGAAAGACTTTTTCCAAGGTAATTTATAAT
This sequence comes from Angiostrongylus cantonensis, assembly GCA_009735665.1. Lineage (NCBI taxonomy): Eukaryota > Metazoa > Nematoda > Chromadorea > Rhabditida > Metastrongylidae > Angiostrongylus > Angiostrongylus cantonensis. Next base: position 1,052,911 of record MQTX01000094.1, read on the forward strand.
AATGGGGTCACTCGGTTGCATGGGTAGAAGACCAGTGCATCAAGGTGTGGGCACTGAAGGCTTGTTATTCGACACTTAATTTTTGTCCTTGATTTTTGCGTGGATTCCAAGAGTTCAAACATCTTCAGCTTACGTGATGCACAACTCATCTGAATAATATACGTTGTGGATGAAAATGCCCGTCAAGTGATCTGAGGTGAATTAGTTGAAAATGTGGCGACGGAATTCTGATGGATGATATTTGCGGCGTTTTCAGTCAAAGTTCGTTAGCACTCCGTGTTTTGCTGCTTTATCTAAGCCGAAACATTGGCGTGTTTTTAGCACTGGTGAGGTGCGACGTAGTTTTTGAGGATCTATTCAACTTAACGATACCTGCTATTGGTTGAGCTGTACAGCCCATAAAATCGAATGCGTAAGCGAATCTCTTGCGTGAGCAGCATTCGTGACATAAGGTTGAGAAAGATGTCTATAATTTTCCTTCGCATTGATACCAAGAAGTGAAATTTGAAGAACAGGTGGCCCGGGTTAAAAATCTTCATTCTGCGTGATGGACTTTGGGTTTCGGGTGGGGACAGACGTCGAAGGTTGCTCATAACGACTTTTGTACTGTTCCGCTCAAAAGATAACGCATGTGAAAAGTGAGTGATATGGAATATGGTGACGAACTTGGACTCAGCCCGTATATCAGCGAGAATATGCGGCGCATAACCGTCGAACATTTAGAATCCTTCCGATATTCGAAAACCACTGAGTTTGCAGCAGTAGTTTTTCTAGAGATTTCTATGAGGCAGTTCGCCGACTATCGCTGTCAACGATTTCTGTCACCCAGGTATTTTCTTTGTCGAACACCCAGATTAATGTCACCTGAATGTGATCGCGAGTGTGATGAATTAAACGCTACAAATGAAGGCTACAAATGTCAGCACCAAGAGCGAAGCAAGACACGGCGACCCGCGTTCCGCGCGGCGACCGCTACCGCGGGACCCTTTCCGTCGCGGAGCGCCCGCCGGACTCGCGTCTCCACCACCTCCGGCCGGTCGGCTGCCATCAGCTGATTAGCATACACGTGCATGTGGGTGTTGTTGTGTGCTGCTGATACCGCAGACGACCTCACCGGCCACGCCCAGATCGATACCAGCACTCGCACCCTCGGCTCGCACCTTGTCGCCCTCGCGCGCCGGTTGTCGCCGTGGTCCCTCTGGTGGGCCCCGCGAGGACCCTCCACACTTGTTGCGTCTACCTCCATGACAGGTGAACTACTGGTCACCCGTTTGCTCGTTCGCGGTAACGTTAACGGCCTATGAGCAATCCAATATTTCTTCATTAAGCTCTCAATTTCTTGCCTATTATCAGCTGCAGATACGAAGTGACGGGAAATTTTCAAACTTGTTTCCGAGGCTTTAAAACTAATGAGGTAATTTCGAAATCGTTGTTGAGCCCTCTGCGAACTTGTAGGTAGTGCATGGAATTTCGGTAAACTCACCAATGGCGAGATTCTCTAGGAATGCTAGAAAATGAAATTAGGTATGACGCGCGTTTCTTCGTCGGCGGCTCTTCTGAGCTAATGAAGTGTGTTTACTGATTTCTCACGTTCTTTCCTAACTACTTTTAAGAAAATGAGCAGATCGGCAGCTACCACTGTGGGACACCACACTCCGTTTTCCAGTCCTCTTACTGTCTTTTAATGATCCTGTTAGAATGCAGTGCTTTAAACCAATGTATATATCAACTTAGGTCCTCAATTACGAGTGTCCTAGTTACACTGCAAAGATGTGTACTCCCATAGGTGAATCCCACTGCACTGTGACATATTTTATCTACCTGTGACCATATTGGACTTGATCGTGAAGAATCGTTTCTCTATGTAATTGGTCACGTTGTGCGTGAGTCTTCTGATGGTGGTAGTTTGCGGTTGTTTTCTAGTATCATTATAATCTCCCCATGGGGTGCTCCATGGCAACTGGGATCCTGTTTCCCGTATCGCTACCTCATGCTTCTCCTAAAGTATCCGATGACTTTTTACTATGAAATGTTATTCCGTAGTGATAAGCGCAGTCAACATTGATAAGACTCATAAACAAATGGATGAAAGGGTGACTGCAACGAATGAAATTTCTTTCGAATATGTTTTGTGTACCATTTAATAAAAAATTCTTCTCTTGTTCGGATTTCAGAAGACTTTAGCTACGAAGGACTATAGAGGAATTTGAAAGTTATATTTATTAAGAAGTAATTTAATTTTCAAAAGTACAATTGGAAGTGGTTGCTATAATCTAAGAGAGTCACCGCCTTTATACCGACGAGTGCTATGTCACACAGTTCCTCTCAACCGACTTTTGACCGAATCATAAACTTTACTTTGTTATCCTGAAAGTTCATGCTGTTTAGTTTTACTGTGTTACTCTAACAGTACTTAACGCTTGAAACCATCTTGACTCTATAGTTCTTTCCCGCTGTCGTCATTTTTCGGTTCTGTTGCCTCTTCATTGCTCGAGGGTTTGCGTTCTACTCACCAATAGTTAAAGAAATGTTGCTGCTATGCCGATAACAAAACTGGTATTACATATGGAGAATCACTGAAATAAAAGACCATCTGGGTCTTGGCGGTTGTCAGCTCTGATTCACTTCCTAGCGCTCTTGATAACCATTTAACCGTAACCACTACATCGGTTACAAGTACTGATGTAAACATTAGCATCTCTTACAAATACATTAACCGAAAACTTGAGTGCTTTCGTATATGCGATGTATTTAAGTTCCTGTGAAGTTGATTCGCAGGTTTCTTTTTTTTCTTTTTAATTTAGCGAGATGGTGCGAGACGAACTGTTCCTTTTTCTATTCGAGCTAGCAATTTGCATGAAAACCTTGATATCCTTAAGCTCTCGTGTTATCATCCAGTTACTACAAGAAATAATTTTCATTTTTTATTTTACCCGACCTGCCTTTCACACCAACTCCGTGGATTCCAGCACTTCTTACAATCAATTCGTTTCCCTGTATCCATCATCCACGAAAATTTTCTAAGTTTTTGCAGTTAGATTAGGTATAGGTCTTGCTTCAAGATTTCCTTTCGTCATGAATGTTGATGAATTCTGGTTGAGTCGATTCTTCCTGAAGTCTTGGGATAGTCACGCTAGAGCTCTCCTAGTTGAATTGGAGGGAGCGATCTCCTCTCGGAAAAGTCTGGTACCAGTTTCCGGAACCGGAAACTTACAGGCGTGGTGAACACGGTGCAGCTTGGAGCCAAAAGCGCGCTAGTGACGCTCGGCATCACTACCAATGCGCGACGCAGCCCCTACAACGAAAAATACAATATTGGTTTTAATTCATTATTTCAACTATCTTGTGACGTTTTGCACTCCTTTAGTGACTGTTGTTTGTTTCCAAATGTTTCAAATTCTTTTGGTAGCCATATTTTTATTCCGTAATGAGACTGTCGGGGAAGGTAAAGAAGTCAGTTGGCTTACATCAAATGAGTTCCATTCCTTTTAAGTACAATCGTGTATGCTCGTGGATTATGGAAAGGTCAACTAGTAATTTCTGTCCACTCATCATACTCTCGTTTACAGTGCATATATACATATATACATATATACACATCTACATATATACATAGATATATATATACATATACGCATATATATATATATATAAATATATATATAAATGATGGGCGCGTGGTGCAGTGGTCGGGGACACCCTGCAATACACATGGGATCGATTCCCGCGCCAATACCCCACCATGCCTTCCATCCCTCCGGGTCGGCAAATTGGTACCAGGATCATCTGGGAGGATAGCAGCACTGGCTCGATACATAGGTAGGCCATCGCGAATCGCAAAGGCCAGATATTCATTCACTCACCTCTAACGATGCTTAATGAAGCCGGTCGAATAGCGCATCTCTCAGGGATTGATCAACGCCGACAGCTTTGTCCTTTATTTTTAACCAGTTGCTCAAGTACGAGGATAGCAGCACTGGCTCGATACATAGGTAGGCCATCGCGAGTCATTGTAGAGGCCAAATATGCATTTAATCACCTCCAAACGATGCATAATGAAGTCGAATACGTGGTGCATCCCTAAAGGAATTGATCAACGCCGAGACCATTATCCTTTTATATATAAATGGATTTATTTTCTCTAGGAAATGATTCCGTATAGGAAAAGACGTTAAATTGCTTTGGTGGAATTATATTAGGATTTTAATTAAACTCGTATAGGCGTGAGCGAACATGAAGTGCTGATCTGCTTCTTTGAACGCTGCAAAGCGATGAGCATTGTTAAAGTCGGGAAAAAATTGTTGAAGATATGATAAAGGATAAAAGGTAAAGAGTTAAGAGTTGATCAATCCCTGAAGGAAGCCACATATACTCAATTAAGCATCCTAAAAGTGAATGAATGCATATTTGTCCAAAGCAATGAATTGGAATGTTTTTTCGATGTATCAAGTCAGTATTTTTATCATTACAGATAAGTCTGGTACCAATTTACCGACTTTAGAGGGATGGGGTAATCAGTTAACGAAAAGCGCAGCATTGAACCGACATTCAATACTCTGTGTATCGTAGGGCATCTCCAACCACTGCGCAACACGCGCCGTTAAAGACAGGATAAGGATATGGAAATGATAAGGTGATTTCGTCGCTACTCGTAGTTTAGCGATGAATCGGAACGCAAACCCATATTCTATCGCTTTCGCTGTCGGAGTACACTGAACAATTAAACAGAACTTTAGAATCTAAATTCTGCTGCTGTCCTATTGTGGCGCTTGCATGGATCCACAGCTGTTCACTCATAATGGCGTCTTCTCTTTGATTCTTCAGCGGATGATGCTGGAAGCGCATGCAGCCAATGGAGCTATACTTTCCCATTTTGGTCATGTTTATCCTGCAGGAAAGGACCTTTCCATGCCGTTGTTGCCGTTATCCAGAACCGACTCTAAACCGTTCGGAATGCAGCCGCCATCGTTGCCGTCATTGCGCAAAGATAGCGTGAGCGCTCACAAACGACGAAATCTTGAGATGAAAATCTCTCTGCTAAAGAAACGAAAAGAACAGTTAGTGGAGGCTCAAATAGATGACCGGAATGTCAAAGGCGATATTGAAGTGGAGGTGTGCAAACATGAAGAAGAGGAAGCTAATGAAGAATTTTTGAATAGAAATAGAAGCATCGAAAGCTCTGAGTCAAAGTTGGATTTCGACATTGTAGGCTGTTCAGAATTCGAGAACGAATCTGGTAAGGAGCAGGTAGGTTTGAAATTTCCACTCTTTCAAAAAAACTTGAGGAGGAGTGACCACTTCTGCTTAGTGTGAGTGGAAAAGGAAATTACTTTTTAGTTTTTCAAATCCCCTCACGCTGCTGACGTGCACTTCAAAAAGGCGCATAAAAAGCCAGCTGTCAGGGTGCGTTTAATTCATTTTCATAGAATTCAAATGCTTTATTTTAACCCTTTGAGAGGCAGATATAGCAGGTGGACTCTTCTCGTTTAGCCTCTAAATCTTCTCCCTGTTTCTACTTCACTACAAAATGATTCGCATGTTTTCATGCTATACGGATGTCTTTTAGCCACCGACGGATTGCGAAGAGTGTGGCAAGCGATTCGCGTCGGCTTTTCAACTTCGGGAACACATTTCAATCCAACACTTGTGGGGATCTTGCATCAATTTTTTACAGTTTAAGCATTTTGAATTTTGAAGATTCCTACCTACACTGGAAATTGTTTTAGAAAAGAGCGCAACTTCACATGCGAGCAATGTGGTCAAAAGTTTGGCAGGCGAGGTGGTGAGCATTCAGTTTTATGCTCACTTATTCTTGACACTTCGTTACCACTTTGTTTCGTAAGACCTAGCAGTTAGCTTGGTGAATGAAGGAATACTGAGTTTCTGGTAAAGGCCAATCTCCCATTTCACCCATACTCATATCCTAGCCCAGTGAGCAGCGTTTCATGCAGGACATAATTCTAGTGATAGCCATTACATTCTTGCCAACGGTTTTTTTTAAAGCTAAAATTTTCAGAATTCAAGGTATTCATGTGTCTTCCAGGGCTGAGGAGACATGTACAAATGGTCCATCAAAATCACCTTCACAAGTGTCCGTACGAAGGTTGTGATCATCCTGGATACAAATGTAGTAAGGTTAATATTTGATACCATAATTGCAATGAGAAGAACACTAGCTGATTAAATTTTCTGCTAAGCAAGAAATCAGTTGTCGAGTGGGAAAATGTAGTATACACCGTAAGAAAATGGTGACAGCGTAAAATGCACACAGAGTGATAAAACTACAAAGAAGTATAACCATAATCTTGCTGAGATATAACGCGTTCACCACCACGCTATGCGAGTCTTTCGTTTGGCCTGTCTCTCACCCGTTACTACAAGGAAGGAGATTAGGGACTGGTAATGGAAGAGATTCCCTGTGAGGAATTATTGCCAGAATGCTGCTATGATATTCTAAAATTATCCGATGTGCTGGCAGTGTGTTTAATCTGCTTGTGTTGTTGCATGGTAGAGCAGTGAAATGAGTCGGTGCTGGTACTCGATCACTCCTTTGTTCGTCCGTCTCCAAACCACCTTCAACAACTGTGCTTCCACTGTACTTACTTGCTAGTGTGGACTTATCTGCTGAGAGTGCGATGCCGAATTATCCTTCAGATTACCATTGAAGGAGGGCGTAGTTATGCTTCATTACAGTTTGATTGTTCGACACTGTAAATGGTATCCGTTGTTTTTGAAAACAGAATGAATCGCATGGGGTTAACTGAATAGTAAAAAAATCAATTACTGTATTAAATAACCTCACTTTTGTTCTCGAATAGATATCGATTTGATTTTCTGTTTTGTTGGAGTCCTTTTAAACCTTCGTCAAGTTGTCAATTGGTCGGCTGACATGCCGAACTCAGGTTTTCTTTTGTGGAGACAATTTTCCACTTTAGAAGTATACTAAAACCTGAATTCGACTTCATTAAGCATCGTTGGAGGTGATTGAATGCATATCTGGCCTTTACAATGACTCGCGGTGGCCTGCCGATGTATCGAGCCAATGCTGCTATCCTCCCAGAAAAGTGTGGTACCAATTTGCCAACCCCGGAGGGATGGAAGACTTGGTGAGCCACGGGCGCGGAGATCGATCCTATGTGCGCATCGCAAGACGCCTCGGACCACTGCGCCAGACTCCTCCTAGAAGTGTACTAAATGCCTACATATTGTCGCTTACTTTTCTGAAGAAATTAGCTCCTATGTCGTGCTCTTAATGAAATGTTGTATGCCGATGTTGGTGCTTTTCTACCACCCGCCAGTATTTCTGACACTCAGTAACGTGAATGTTGAGCACGTGGACCAGATACGAGGTGTTCCCCATTTCTTGGAATTTTATCGATTTTCTCTCATCCTGTTCCAGTCTGTTCCTATGTCACTTTCATATTTAGTCAATATCGATACTTCGGAGTTAGCCATTGGCTCTCACAGATCCCAATACTCCATTCTTTCTAAGTAGATTCAGTAATGGAGGAATCTCTCCTTATCGCTCTCGTCTAGCATTTCTGTCGCTTGACCTGAGCTCGCTGCAACCAACATTATGTCGTCTGCAAAGCGACTCATTGTGATGAGGCTCGATTTCCACTCTCATGATCTCATATTCTTTTTTCTCAACCGAAGGAAACTGCGGAGTAGCAGCTGGATGATGTTGTTTGTTCAAAGGTTGGATACCATTGACATATGAATGTTGTAGGACTTTTTTTAGTTTACCTGACCTATCTGCCCATCTACTGTGTGACACCCAACACTTGCATCCCATTGGTTTGCTCTCATCCAGCATATCACGAACGTCTTTGAACGTTTCCCATGTGGGTTCGGCTGATACTAGAGGATTGTTATCTTCTTTGTGAATGTCGTTGAAATACTGGGCGAATGATTCTTCTCGAATCCTGGAATAGCTGTTCTAGAGCGTTCCTGCGTAGTTTTGATAGGGTGAGTTGGGCCCAGACGAGGTCTACTATCAATTTCCTGAATCGAAGACATGGCGTTTGCATTGGGTTTAAGATGAATTGTGCGTAATTGCACCTCGGCATCGAAACAAATGGTGTTGTCATCCTAGCAATTTTTCTATATTACCATTTTTTTACTCAGTATATTTGTGATATCATTGAGAGTGAGAGCAGTAGTCTGTTTTCTATTGTCGACAGAGTTACTACGGAAAGCTCATTGCAGAGTGACAGACGATACCGTTTTTCCTCTATCTTCCATTTGAGGATTTTTAGCGAATCTTTGGGCAATATTGTGAGCTCGGCCATTTAATTGCACTTTTTCATAGCTCAGCTGGATTTTCAGTGATACCAAGTGAAGAATAATTAATGAAAGACATTCCCAAGACCGACTTTCTGTTAACCTCGGCATTGATTGATAATTCGATGTTTTCTTCAATAAGCAGACACAAGGTTGTTATTACAGAATTTATTAGGGTGCAACAGCTGACGTTTCGACGGTTTCGCCTTCTTCGGAGCCCACTATTCTCCTCCAAAGGGAATCCTCCAAAAACTGAACGCAATAAGATTCCTTCGACTTGCACTTCTTCAATTGCGCGTTCATGGTGTCCTGTTTGCATCGAAGAGAGGTGCGTAGTAGTCGCATTTCGATGTCCAGTACTAGTTGGCTGTCCCTCGATAGGCCGCAGACATCGTGCAGTGGTTTTCGTCTGATGAAGTTCGGCACCACTCGGTGTTTCAGGCAGCGACGGTGGAAGAATATCGTTTGTCTAGCTAAGACAATTTTTTGTTTTAGTGACAGGACTTCTTTTACTAGTCGGAAATATAATGAAAGACAGCTTCTCGAATTTTTAAGCTACCACGAGGTTGGCAAAGGTTTTATTCGGCTTTATGTTCATTCGACTAACGCTTTGACATCTTCTTCATCATCAGAGGCTCCACAGTCGTTCGTCTTCTCGATGATTATTCCTACCCAGGTTAAAGGACGGCCGGTTTGAAAAATAACGAAGTTCAGTAAAGTGTAACCATAACTCTAGAACGAGTGCATATTGAATTTAATCATGATAACACCTAGTCTTCGTGAAAAGTAGGTTTTAGAATGGAAGAGGTTACGCCATCAACCGGTGCTTAATTTTGGAAGAATAACTTTGGTTGCGAAGTGTACACTTCTGCAGGGCATAGTATGTACGCTTTCTATCTATCGAATAGACTTTTTGATCTGTTTGTTAAGTCGAGCACACAACATCTCACTTTCTATCAAGATTCTTTCAATTCATCAGATGTTAACGATGAAATAGCCCGCCGCAGAATGGTGTATGGGCAAACATGATGTACTCCTTCGAATGTTTTCTAGTCCTTGTAGAAGTCTTTGACTTCGCCTTAGTTCTAACTTCGTAATAAAGTGCAGGGAACGAAGGCGCTCGAAACCGACTCATTCCGCACCTATCAACGGTGGAGCGTGCCATAAAGATTAAGAGAAGTTTGAATGGGCTAACGCTCTTAAACTCATTCACTGCATTACATCCAACGACGAAAGAGTCTTTGTTTCATTTATAAGTAAATTGCGATGCTATAGAACATTTTCATCCCGTCACTAACATTGCATTTCATTGAGAATTCCTGTCCTCGTTGGAATTCGTGATGTTGGCCACAAGCTCTGATCTTGAGACCTCAGTGTAATTCCCCACCTTCCGTCGTTTATTCTACAGTGGTAAACTAAGTGAGACACTCTATGTTTATGGTGGAGATCCTGCTTATTCCTTAGGAGAATTCCTTATAACCTTTTATTTGTGGAAGTGTGCAATGGTTATAGAATTCAATCAGGGAGATGTTGCAAACGAATCTCTTTTCATTGTTTGTTTTATTTCGTCATGTTTGAATCATTTATCTTCACCCAGACAGAGATTCACCACATGAGGGTAGTATTCCTACCGTTGACATGCGAGTTATAACTGGACATAGTCTCATAAGCAGAGAATTTCAAAGATTCCATCCCTTAGTCCACTTAGCTGATAACTAATGCCAGTGATGACCAACATTCTGATATTAAAGTAGTCTCGAAGTAGGAAAATTTCTCCAATCCTTAAGGATCAGCGGCTGTCCTTGATGATGAAATGAGGGCGACCCTACTGAATAACACAACCAGAAATAAAGGATATGAGAAGCGGCGAGAGATGGTCATGTCTTGGTTTACACAATTTCACGAGTGCTGGTGAAGCGTTCATGGAATCCTATGAAAATCCTTTTTTCGTTTTGCATCTATAAAAATTACCCCAATCTCCCAAATATCAATCTTTGCGTTCTTAATGAAGCTGCACATCAACTAAGCCATCTGTAACCTATGTCCTCGACCCGTATGAGACTGCTTTTAGAAATACTCCAACTTTTAACGTACGTGCGGAAAAGAACTGTGGCAATTATCACCTCTAATCGCAATTTTTTTTTTGAGCGCTATAGAGCAAAGGAAGGTGCTCAAAGGGCGGGAAGCGGGTAGACTTACGAACAAATCGAAATCAAATTTAGTTGTCAAAAATCTACTATGCGAAGGTAGACTAATCGAAATTGGTGGTTCCTTGATTATAGACTCGGAAATCGGAATGAATGAAGAGTTATGCACAAAAGAAAGGGGATCGTTGGTCATATTTTGGCTTGTTCAAAGAGCCATCGATTAACGAATGGATCCAAAACTTCGCGCTCACCTTTTTTTCTCGCGCAACGTTGCTTTCAGTGGTTTCCATGCTGCTGAGGTGTAGGTTGATATTTCATCCACGCCGAGAAATCTCAATGCCACTCAGAGATCCTTAACGATGTCTTTTGAACGGACACACAAAAAATCAAGCCGAATTGTTTAGTATAATTCTTCGAAGTTTATCTTGTCTTCAAGATTCAGGGAAATATACTTCGGTAGCGAAATAAATATGGACGGGTCAACTGTCATAGATTGACTGCCTTGTTTATCGCTTAGATCAACCAGCTGTACTCGCAGCTGTAAGCGATATATTTATTACGGAATGGTACTTGAAAATATCATTTTGCTTGAAATAGACCACCACCACGGAAGGCTACTACAAGCCCATAAGTGGAAAATGAACTAGTCCCGCCTGAGTCATTGAAAACGGACTAAGCAAATATGCAAGCGATTAAACATTTTTTTTTGTTCTTGTTTTTTCCTAAGGCTATCACTACAACCCAACAAAGAACAAAACACGACCTAGAGGTTGTCAGAGTTTTGCTCCGAAGATGCTTGTTAAGGCGTTAACAGCTCACATTCGCTCGGTACATACGAACGTTCGACCATATGTGTGTGAGACTTGTGGAAAGGCGTTCGTGCGTCGGAACGATCTGAAGATGCACAACCTAACTCACACCTCTGAGACGGCATTTTGGTGAGTGCGTTCCACCTGTACCCGCATGTCCATTATATCGACGGTTTTATGCAAAAAAGTTACGAAAACAGACAATCATAGGCTATCGATTTCACCTTCAAATCTAAATTCGGTCATCCTCAACTGATCCGAACTGAAAACATAGTGGAAACCTTTGTTCCACAGGTGAAGCTGTGAGCACTCCTATATGTAGTTCTGTCGACTTCTACTTCTAGTAAAAGGATAAGGTGTACTTTTAAGACAAAGAGTGACTTTCATATTTCCTGGATTTCAGCTGTAAATGTGGAAGCAAGTTTCGTCGGATGATCTACCTGAAAAAACACGAACGGTTATGTGTCTTGCGCAAAAGTGAATCACCTGTCGGTGATAACGCTGAAGAGGTGGACGAATCGAACGAAATTCTCGACGATTCCGATGATCACGAACTCTGATCCCACTCATCCACCAACGATTGCGTCCGTGGCGATGGTGGAACGTTCCTGGTTTAGAATGATGCACCAATGAAAAGTAAAGAAATGAACTTGCATCGAAGAAATTCCACTATAAGCATCATGATGCACTCCGTTTTCTCCAATACTTTCCAAGCCTACTATTGTTAATTGCCAGATTCTAACCTTATTTTATAAATTTCGAGAGATTCTGCAGAATTTCTAAATCGCCCGGTCTTGTTAGAAAATGTGTATTACGATTTTTTATTGTGATCTCTGTTGTTTTTCATCCTTGTGGGTCTCATCTTTCATATCCGGTTTTTATTAATTCTTCTTTATTTGTTTCTTCTTGTCCTCCACATCGTGAATCGTTTTGCTTAAGTTACGTTCTGATAACAGTGTAGTGTACAAAAGTTCATCGCAGTTCTTCAACGTGCTCTGTTCTGCTAGTCGGCTTATTCCTTCTTCCACGCCTAGTGATTTTCCTTATCAAGGAGTCTCTGTGATTCCAGCCTCTCTAGGCCTTGATTGTCCAACGTGGTCCTTCCGTTTTTTTTGTGTTGTTGTTGAATTATAGAAAACTTTATGAACTGACCTTGAATTGAGTTTAACAGTGACGTAAATTGATGAAGTATTTTTATATGGATAGGAAATTTAAGTCGTATTCAGTAGATATTAGTACTTCATTGCTTAAATGAACATAGCACTCAAGTCACCACTGAGTACAGAAACTTTTTTTCCTCAAAAGATCACATAAGGCAAAAAATATTGATAGTAGATACTTTCTGACCACAGGTGAAGAACGAACATGGAAAAGTTCGAGAGCCGAGAAGAGAATCAAGGCGTATCCCGTGTAGGTGAACTTTGCTATGATAGGACCACTTCCAATGAGGTGTGTGGTCTATTGCACACAACGTAAGCGGAACTAGAAAGCGATGTAGATAGTGGTTCTGACAATACCAGTTCCTCTTATTGACCTCATAGGCAATCGCATATTTGGGAAAAAGACGATGAGCAATGAGGAACTGCTCTAATGCTGTAACCGTTTGCCATAGTGAGATAGACATTCAGGTTGTCCTATTGGAAAATTTGTTAAATGACTTAGGAAAAGCGCTTGAGAAAAGTGGATAGGATACATATTTGCACTTGAAAACAAGCAGGAAGTGTACGAACGCACATAGAAATTGCCGCCAAGAGAAAGCTAAGAATTAATCGAATTTTTTTTCAAGATTTCTTTTGTAATCAAGATTTCTATTCGGTAAACTAAGGCATAGAAGCTCTATGGTATGCGTGTAGATCGATTGCAGCGGCGTACATGATTCAACGTGTTCTAGGCTACTCCCGATTTCCATTTTTCCACGATTGACTAATTGGTGGCATAGGTGTCTGGGAGTGTTAAAACACTGACTTGATACATCTATTGGCCCCTACATGATACTGCGAGGGCTAAATATGCACTCCTCTACTATGCTTAACAAAGTCGAATTCATGGCGCATTCCTAACAGGCTCAACAAAGGTGAACGGTTAACGCTTTAAACTTTAGTGCATAGACCGTTTCCCTGAATTTCTCAGTGCATCTCACGCGGCTGATCAAAATGAATTTGAACGTAGACAGTAACCTATGTGTCGTTTTCGTTTTATTCTCTTTCTAAATTTCCAACATTCTCTAAATCATATCGATTTAAAGCGTAGAAGCATATTTCTCATTACGTTTCATGCAAATTGAACTTCAACTGCACGTCGACTCGCCTGGCAGGTGTAGAATTGTCGAATTGGAAGGAAGAGGTAAAACGGTGCCGAATCCTGCGTTAATTAATTTCCTGCGTTCCTTACTGGTGTACGGTTTCTGAAGTTGAATAATTCCGCTCAAATGACCAGAATGCTTGGCTGAAATGACTTCTAGACTAGCCGTTTTTGAGGGCTTCCTCTAGCTAGCTTTATCAACTTATTTCTAAATGAACATCTTGCTCTCTGTTGAATAAGAAGAAAAGAATTGGGATAAGGCGATAAAAATCATACTTACATATGCCTATCTTTCATATCATTTGCACTGTCGATCTATTTAAACTCGGTCACGGTGAGGTTTGGTGAGTTCATAGAATCATTTTCATTTTCATGGAAACCACACCAGAGGCGCAAGCTACAGTGAGAAATTTAGAGTTCTTCTCTTTCTTTTATTATGAATGATCACAACAGATTGCTGAACGCGGCTCATAATTGCTGTGAAAAGATTATTCTATATCAAAATTATTAAGGCTTTATTAAGATATAACACGAAGTGCGTGTAGCTCAGTGGTTCCTGGAGAGTGGAGACCCCCTGCAATACTCATGGGATTGATCCCCACGCCCAAGGCTCACCAAATATTCCATTCTTCTGCGGTCGGCATTGGAACCAGACTTATCTGGGAGGATAGCAGCACTGGCTCGATACACCGGTAGGCCGCGAATCATTGTAGAGGCCTGATACGCATTCAATCACCTCCAAACTGTGCTTAATGAAGTTGAGTGCATGGCAGATCTCTCAGGAATTGATAAACGGCGAGAGATTTATTCTTTTTCTATTTATTATAAGATATTGAATGAATTTTATTACTGCTGTCATATGAACTGAAAGTCATATATATCACAACTGTGGGGGTCCGTCCCAATACTTGCATTCCGTTCTCTTCCTTGCGCATAGATCATTCACAAATATCTTCAACCGTGTGGGATCGGCTGCACTTTCCTTTCGCCATAAATGTCGCGTTGGATGGTGGTCGAGTTTGTTCTTCTTGGAATGCTGATATAGCTGTGCTGGAGCGTTGCCACGTGGTTCGGAAAAAATAAACTTGGCCTAGAAGGTTCGGTACCAGTTTCTCGAACCTAGAGTTATGAGAGGATTGCGGATCAGGCATGGGCTCTCCAACGAGCAGCGTGCTCTTGGAGAACGGCATCGTTACCACTGCGCCTTACCTGCTTTTTTAATATATACTTCCTAATTAAGAAAGTTTTTCGGAAAAATCGAGCAAGAATAATGTTTGAAAAAAAAGCCACGTGAGTTTTATTTCTTGCCACAACCTAATGCTTTGCAATGTGAAAAATTGTAACAGGAACACATTTGTAGTTAGAAAACATATCGAAGTCGTCAGAATCATAAAAAATTCGTTCCTTCACAGATTGAAAAGAAAGTGCAGTCAACTCTGAGAGGAAAAACAGTGAAGAAGAGCCAATACGAAATTTTGCCATTAACCGTTGAGTTGAACAAGGAGCGATCGGTAAGTGGAAGCGAAAGAGTGAGGAGATTCAATGCAATAGATTTCTTTCAGCTTGGTCTTATAATAAAAAAGGACTTAGTGATTGGCGTGAAGTTTGATAGCCCTTGCCTTGGAATTCTTCAATCAGGAGATATTCTATTCACCTTCAATAATGAAGTTTTCTCTGAAGATCCTGCGAAAAACAAGGAAATGCTTGCTAAAGCAAATCATAACGGCGGAAAAGTGCAGTTTTTTCAATACATATATATACATATATATATAT
>MQTX01000094.1:1068425-1093790 GCA_009735665.1 Angiostrongylus cantonensis
TTTATACTTTCAGTACACTGTGTCTGTGATACGATTTAAACGACGAGCACCTGTAAAACCTATTTTTCCCAAGGGATTTGAACCTTCTGAGGATTGTGATTATCAGTGGACCGTACTTTACTTGCTGCGAGGAATGTCGTTAGGATTAGATGTTCGTATGATCGAAGGAAAGGTGATTTAAGCTTTTTTCACATATTCATTTTATTTTAATTCCATGGTATGCCAAATTTGGCTCATACAAAAGGCTTGGCTCGCCTACCAATGTGTTTTTATTCTCCCAAAGAAGTCTGATATTTCTGAGCAACCCAATGTATACGCTAATGGAAAAGGGGGCGTGTGGCGTAGTGGTCGCAGGTGCCGTGCAACACACATTAGAATCGATTCCCTCGCCCATTGTCCACCAAGGCTTCCATCCCTTTGGGGTCGACAAATTGGTATTAGAGTTGTCTGGGAGAATAGCAGCACTGGCTCGATGTATCGCTAGGCCACTGCGAGTCATTGCAAAGGCCATATGCGCATTCGATCATCTCCAAATGATGCTTAGTGAGGTCGAATGCATGGCGTATCCCTCAGAAATTGATCAACGCCGAAACATTTTCTCACATGGTGTAAGAAAATCTCTCGTTCTAGAGAGTTTTAGTGCTGAGAAAAAACAGGGAAATGTGCTTCACTCTTCTACTGAGGCATTCGTTGCTCACAAATGTGGACGAACAACGTGATATCGGTGACGGCACTGGTCTGCAGACCGCTAATGAAGTGTTAAACTTGTATTTGAACAAAGAGAATAGGTGCCAAATACCAAATACTGTACCAAATAGTTTGCTCCAACGCTTCATATTCCAGCAATGATAGAGAACGATGTTCTTGCCGATATTTCAGGTCTATGTAGCGAACATTGTACCAGACAGCATAGCAGGAATGTCACTGCTTATCGGCGAATGCATTGTTGATGTGGAAGGAGAGTTAATAACATCTGTATCCCAGGTACGACAACTAAAGTCCACAGTTTATTCCTTTTCTGTTTTTGACTAATTGAAAATTTCCTACGTAAGTGAAAGTGGCCAAGGATCTTCCTCACATTAGGGATCTCGAGCCGGTTAGTCGCGAGGTTACGTGGCACGTCCCCAGGTGGCGGATAGGGGGTTAATCGCGGACCAAAAGCGACCTTTGCTTCCCTGAGACGCAGGTGGATCCAAGGGATGGACTCCCTGTTTCTGCTGCGCCGATTTGGCACATACTTTCTGTATTTGCTAGGCGTATTCATGCATACGTGTGTGGGTGCGTTCTCGCTTTATGCGGATTGTATTCCACGAGTCAATTCGGCCAAAAGCTTGCAATCAAGTGACAGCGAAGTGTATGGGAGGCGGTTAGGGATTGCCTCCAACAAATAAGCTCCATGACCACTCCAGGAGAGCCTGGCGAGCTACCCGTGAGTATACCCAGCCCCCACGTTCAGAGCAAAGCAAGCTATACGTGGGTATCAAATATGCTAAACACAGTAAAAAAAACGGGCCTCATTCCCCTGACCCCGAAAGAGCCCCCAATTTCGCAGCGTTGGGTAGGACGAGTACGCAGAGGCTGCTAAAATCTCAGTGCCAATGAAAGCTGCCTGGATCAAGAACTATGGTGACGACCTGTATCTACAATGCATATACACTTGCATCCGAGTCCTCGATAGAAGACTTGCTCATGCAACCAAGAATGATAAGGTACGACATCATCGGCCTGGCCGAGACGAGACGACGCCACCCATTCAACGCTGTCTATGACACTGGAGAAGAACTGTTCCTCGGAACATGCGACAATAGAGGAGTAGGCGGTGTCGGCGTTCTCGTCAACACGAGTTTGTCCATGAACATCGATTCATTCGAACAGCTTACAAACCGCAGACAGGATTAGATCAGAACATCTGAAGAACCTTCCGCCAGTTCTCGTAAGCACACTGACCCGTCTCTTCACACGTTACCTGTCTGGATGCAATGTCCCAGTGGAAGACCAGCAAGACTGTGTTGTTGTTCAAGAAAGGAGTCCCTGCTCAGTACGTAAAGATTCGTCCTGAGCTGTACAAAAATTTCACATACAATATTTCACCATTGCATTCTACAACGATATTAACGTTGACGTCAAAAGAGGAGTTAGGTAAGGCGATACAATCTCGCCAAAATTATTTACAGCCACCCTCCTGAACGTCATGCGAACATTGGAATGGGATAATATGGGAGTGAAAATCGACGGTCGGCAGATACATCACCTTCGCTTTGCTGATGATATCGTTCTTATAACACCAGATATTAGCCAAGCGGAACGAATGCTTGCGGACTTCGATAAAGCGTGTGGAAAGATTAGTCTTCGACTAAATCTCAAGAAAACGATGTTCATGAAGAACGGATTGGTTTCGTTTACCCCATTCATGCTCAACGGAACGAATATCTCCGAATGCTTCAGTTATGTCTATCTACGTCGGGAAATAAATATGATGAACGACTCAGCTCCAGAGCTGAGCAGAAGGAAACGAGCGGGTGGGGAGCTTTCAAGAGCATCGAGGATGTAGTGAAGAGAACAAAGAACACCCGACTCCGTGCCCACCTTTTCGACTCAACGGTTCTTCCTGCCCTAACGCATGCGTCAGAAACCTGGTCGCTACGTAAGCAGGATGAAAGATCACTCAGCGTTATCGAACGCGCAGTCGAAAGGACGATGCTAGGAGTATCCCGTTTCACACAAGTAAGGGATGGGATCCGAAGCTCCGACCTACGTCAACGATCGAAAATCAAAGACGCCGTTCTATACGCCAAACAGTCGAAGATAAGGTGGGCCAGACACGTAATGCCTATGATTGATAACCGATGGACAAGGGCTGTTAGTGACTGGATTCCTCGAGATGTCAAACGTACTGCAGGAAGACCACCGACCCGATGGTCAGAGTTCTTCACGAAAAGCTTAGAAGAAAGATATGACGCTCGACGAGTCCCTAAAGCGAGCAGAACCCACTGGGCTACTCTTGCAGGCGACAGGGAAAAGTGGAGGATTTCCTGGTGCCCGCTCGAGTCACTCGACGACCAACGGCACTACAGGTGATACAGGTGATACAGGTGAAGTGAAGGTAAAATGGCGATATCATTCCTAGTTCGATGAATGGATCAGATTTCAGTTAACCGACGTTTTGGTCAAAATTTTTGAACAAAATGGCCAAGCTCGTTTATTAGTTGAGACTCCCGCCAATGATATGCTTCGTAACGTTCTTCGAGCAAAAATCGCAGTAAGTTTTTTCTTTGCGAATTTGAAAACTCAACGGTTAGCAGTGACTTTCACTCTTGTGAGTAATAGTTTATTTTCAGGTAAAACCCCTAAGCGGATTTCATGAAATTCTTTAATTTAAAAGTGCGATTCTTGTCGTAATTTTTTCGCTCACAAAGCCGCCTGTATCACCTGTGTCACCTCTCACGTCCCGTTGATCGTTTAGTGAGTAGAGCGCGAACCAGTAAATCTTCCATTTCTCCCTGTCGAGCACAAGATTAGCCCAGTGGGTTCTTATTGGTCTAGCGATTCGTTGAGCATGATATCTTCCTTTCAGTGTTCTCGTGAATAGCGCTGAACATTGGGTCAGTGGTCGTCCTGCAGCTTGTTTGACATTCCGAACAATCCACTCACTCACAGCTCTTGTTAATCGGTTGCCATTCATACACATTGCGCATCCGGCCGACTTTATCGTCGGATGTTCAGAGCTCTCACTTCACATGGATAAGACAGGATATTCATGGCATTATCTTCTCGACTGCGCCTTCAATAACGCTGAGTGATCTTTCATCCAGTTTACGCAGTGACCAGGTTTCAGGCGTATACTTTAAGGCAGAAAGTACCGTGGCCGCTTTGTGCTCTCGTTACTACATCCTCGATTCTTTTTACTCCTAACCCGCTCGTTTTCTTCTGCTCAACTCTTCACCTAAGTCGTTCATCATGTTGATTTTCCGACCTACATAGACATAACTGGAGCATTCGGAGATATTCGTTCCATTGAGCGTGAATGGGGCATTCGCAACCAATGCGTTCCTCATGAACATCGTTTTTGTGAGATTTATTCGAAGGCCAATCTTTCTACAGGCATTATCAAAGACGGCTAGCTTTCGTTTCTCCTAGCTGGCACTTGAATATTTCAAAACGATATTATTGTTAAAGTGTAGATGGTGTAGTGCCGACCATCAAGTTTCTGTTCCGTGCTGTTCCATTCCAATGCTCGCATGACGTTCTCGAGGATGGCGGTAAATAGTTTTGGCGAAGTGCTATCGCCTTGCTTAACCCCTTCCTTGATATCGATGTTATTATCGCTGGAGAATGGTGATGTCTTGGTCATGAAACTTTTGCAGAGCTCACAAAGAATGTTTGCATACTGAGTAGGGACTAATTGTCTAGGACTTCCATGAGTGCTTCTTTCTCAACTGAGTCAAAAGCGTGTTTTAAGTCTGTGAAAATAATGCAGAGTGGTCCCTTGTGCTCTCGCAATACGTCAATGAGTCTTGCTATCGTGTGGATGTGCTCCATCGTAGTAAATAATTTTCGAAACCGTGCTTGCTCACATGGCTGTCCCTCGTTCAGTGTTCTGTTAATACCGTTCAGGACGACTTCAGTGAAAAATTATTAGACTACAGACAAGAAGCAGACTGTGCTATTGCTGCTAGTATAGTGGAGGTAAAACTTCTTGAACATTAAATAAAAATCTTAAATTCTGGCAAGAAACGTATGAACATCCAGACAAGTGTTTCGATGAGGGCCGGCGGAAGGTTTCTCAGGTGTTCAGATCTTATTTTGTCTAGGCCTGGTATAGTTCCACTTTTCACCGACGAAATAGCGCGCCGGATTTCGGAAGAGAGAACCGGTGATACGACAAATCCATCCTCCTTTATTACGTATTAGGGCAGGAGGAATGGCTGTCGGAGAGATCCGAGTAGTAATCGCGAATGATTTGCTCCATGGTCCTTTTGGAAGCTGTAACTGTTCCCTCTGGGCGTAGGAGTGCAATCGTCTATGTTGTAATTGCAGAGGCTTCGTGGGATTTACGAATGCTTTTCGCAGTCTCTTCCACTTTCACCATATTTACTGTTCTTCTCTTTCCAAGATCATCTTTTATCGTCCGACTACCAAGGGCTTCTATGACTGCTTCTATCTCAATTGAATCAAAGGCCTTCTGCAAGAAGATGAAAATGAGACGGAGCGGTTTTTTGTACTCTCTCCGTACTTCAATGAGCCTTGTTATCATGTGAATGTAGTCCATCGTACTAAATCCCTTTCGAAACCCTGTCTCTCAATCCTGTTTGAGATGACTTGATTGAAAAGTTTGTAGACAACAGACAGCAAGCAGATTGGGCGATAGTTGCTGATATCGCATAGGTCACCCTTCTTGAACAACAACACGGTCTTGCTGGTCTTCCTTGCATTCAGACAGGTAACGTGTGAAGAGCCGAGCCAGTGTGTTTACAAGGACTGGCGGAAGGTTCTTCAGATGTTCTGATCTTATGCTGTCCGGTCCTAGTGCTGTTCGATTTTTCACCGACGAAATGGCATGTCGGATTTCGGAAGGGAGAACCGGTGGAATAACATATCCATAATCTTTTATTTCATAAGACGGGAGGTGGACGTGGCAATCGAAGAGATCTGAGCAGTATTCGTGGATGATTTTCTCCTTTTCCTTTCTGGACGCTGTTATTGTTATGCTTTTCCCATCCTCTGCAGCTTCGACCATTACTGCTGCTCTTCTCTCTTCAAGATCTTCTTCTTTTGGGACAACAGCGACATCGGTTAGGCAAAACTTTCTATTTTCTGTGATGTGGTCTATTTCGTTATGGTACTCTCCATTTGGAGATTCCCACGTCCAGCCTTCACGGTGAGGCTTCTGGAATTGCGAGTTATCATGGATGGTTTTGGTCGCCATGAAAAACTCAGAGAGCCGCTCACCCTGTTCGTTCCATTCTAATCCGTGGGTCCATATGTGACGTTCTACAGACGCTCTTCTTGGTCCAGTCTTGGCGTTAACAACTCCAATGATGACCTTGAAGAATGTATGGTCTTCTCTGTAGAACTTCTCCAAGTCCATATAAAATGCTTTGAATTCTTCTTCGTCATAGTTTGATATTGGCACGTAAATGACAAAAATTATCAAAGCCGGTATTGAACCACATCTCTTCAATTGTAGATGTCCATTTCGGGTTATAAATTGTCCGAATGAATCGATGTTCATGGGCAAACTAGTGTTGACAAGAACGCCGACGACGCCAGCATTTCTACTGTCGCCTGTTCCGAGGCACAGTTTTTCTCCGGTGTCGTAGATGACGTTGAATTGGTGGCGTCGTCTCGTCTCGGCCAGGTCGGTGACGTCGTACCTAATCCTTCTTGCCTGCATGATCAAGGCTTCGTGCGCATTATAAGTACAGATCGTCGATCAGTTTAGACAGCCTAGAATGGTGATGAGTTTTTAGCAGCCTCTCCGTACTCGTTCTACACTGCGCTGCTCTGTCGTGGGCTCTTCCGGCATCAGGCAGATGAGGTCCATTTACTTCATTGTGTTTAACGTTTGATACCCACGTACAACTTGGTGAGCTTTGAACGTGGGAGCAAAGTATACTCACCTTGTAGCTCGCCAGTTCCAGAGTACACGCGAAGCCCATTTGTTGAAGGCGACCCTTAGCCGCCTCCCATGTACTCCCCTCTTGCTTAATTGCTGGGTTTCGGCCGAGTTCATTCCTTAAATACAATTTGCATAAACGAGAACACATCCACGCACGCATTTATCAATACCACCTAGTAGACACAGAAGATACACTTCATATCAGCGCAGCAAAAAGCAGGCAGTCTTTTGCCTTGATCCATCTGTCTCTCGAGAATGCAGTGGTCACTTTTAGTCCATGATTTAGCCCACGATCCACCACGTGGGTACGTGCCACCCTACTGCGTGGATAACCGGCGTTGGATACCCCTGTGAGGGAGATCCGCGGCGCTTACAAAGTAGTTTACCTGAGTTTGAATGAAAGTCTACTTTCTCGGATGCTCAAATGCTTGTGATATGGACGAGCCTCACTGATGTGCTTAAGTGGACCCTCATTTGCAAGCTTAAGCATGTTGTTGGCGTTTCCCTTATCATAATCTGAACTGTCCGTCATCCGATCACCTCATATTAGATCCTACCATCTCATTTGGGTTTTCCTCTTCTCCACTTAGTCAAAAGAAAGTCGGTATCATCAATTGTCACTCACCAGTTTGCGCAGCTGACGAGAGCCAACTGGACACCTTCTATAACAAACTAGAAGTGATCTACAACGAGAATTCTTTTTATAAAACCGTTGTTGAAGGCTTCGATGTCATATTAGGAAGAGCAAACGAAAATGAATACAGCATTGGAAAATTGGCACAGTAGATCGAAATGAGAAGGGAGTAGCCTGTCTTATCGTAGTACACCTCTTCCACAAAAATCGTCGAGACGAAAAAAATCAACTCAATTTTCTAACGGTAAAATGTAGATATAGCTTGATGACGTCTTCGAAAACAGAAGATGGTCCCCTATGACCGCATTGTAGTCCCATCATTCATTATTTCGTCCGATCATCACCTTCTCCGTGCGATGGTTCGCTTAAGTCATAAGCTGTTAAGGAACTCAAATCGTCGTCTGAAAAGAATAAGACTAGTATAGTATGAACTGGCCGGTGCTTAGGATGAGGCGCAATCAGTTGAGGAAACAGGATTCTAAGAAGGATTCCGCATCAACCACATCCAAACTCTATCAAGGGTCGTAGAAATTTGTTATATTTGGTCGTTTCCCTATGCTTTATCGACTCTTATGCTTTATGCTTTAGAAAGCCTTTAAGAGCGACAAAACGGAAGCAATCATGCCAGTGGTCGTCGACCAAGAAGTGGACCCGTCCTATATACGAAAACTGGAGGACTTATTGAAACAGCGGCAGAAATATGCGGCTTCTTCATCGACCTGTCATCATATCCATGGGGAAAGAGGTTGAACAAGGGGACACAATACCGCGAAAGCTGTTTAGTGTCGACTGCAATCTTAATGAAAGCACTCAAATGAACGCAGAGGGTTTACGTATTGGTGAAGAATTCATATAAGATACTCGTTTAGCCTACGATATCGTTATTATTACAAGAAGCTCTGACGAGCAGAAACGATGCTAAGTGAATCCTTCGGAGTAAGAAAAAAGATAGGACTACTCATAAATAGGGCGAAGACCCAGTTCACGAATTACTTGTGGCGGAAAGGCGAACAAGTCGAACCGGATGGTTTTCTGACTACAGAAACCGCGTCGTACCTTGGACGTTAGGTAGGCATTGAAGACAGCACGAATGAGGAATTAGACAAAAGAAGAAATTCACCTTGGAAGGCGTTCGCATCTCTTAAGAAGACAGCAACCAAGTAGAGGAATGAAAACTCCTCACTCACTTTTTCAACTCAACAGCCCTCGCAGTGCTCTGTTATGCAGCAGAGACGTGGGCTGATACGTCAGCCACATCAAGAATACTACATATTGGTCATAGAGCGCTTGCAGATATTTTCTAAAAAATAACCGGCACTCAGATCGTCTAGATGGAATGCGTAGCTCTCTGAGTTATTTGTAACCTATGCCATCTTCGTAATGGAGTACAATATAATCGATAGCGAAACACGAATGGGCTGGCCACATAATAAGAAGAATAGAACACAGATGGATGGGAAGATTACTAGGCTGGACTCCAAGAAAATAAAAGCGTCCTCTCGGAAGACCATCCAGACCGTGGGCTGATGCGTTCGTGACTAACGTCAACCATCTGCGCGCACATAGGTGACAACGGCTTCAGGACCGCGGAAGGGGATTTCAGACGTGACAATAGTTGATGCAGATCCCCACGAGATAGTGAAAATCATGCTGGTGCCCGCAGTACTAGTGAAGACAAGTCATCCAGGTTTTCAAGTGATTGTTTTTTTCAGATTTATGATGAAAATTACTTAGCACAGTGAATTTGGATTTTCTTACTGTTTTCATGGTTGCATTTGCATCGAAAAGCAATCTGGTTGCTTTACGAAACATTTTCGATATATGAGGCCACCACTCTTATTTTTTTGTCCATAAGCATCTTCACTGCTTCAGTAATGCTCTCTAGAATGAGGATCGAGGGATCAACCAATGTTAGATCACTTTTCCGAGGGCACGAAACTCTTTAAAAGCAAAGGATGGAAAGTTCAGCGCTGATCTATCCGTTTAGGGATGTAGGGCGTATTCAACACCATTAATAACGTAGGGCTGACTATGCGTGTTTGGCATATACAGTCACTTGTAAGGCCTACCGATGTATGCAATCAGTGTCCTTATCCTAGGACTTAGATGTTGCCGATCACGGCAGGATCAATGACTTGGTTATCTCAGGTGTGGGATTCTACGAACGGCTTTGTTGAATATGTAGGAGCTCTGGGGTACAGCGCTTTACTAGTTGTAAAGTCCTATCTAATGTATAGGTACCAAATCGTTTTCAATTTCATCGCAAGTGGTATCTTACTTGCTCGGATTCTTGGATGGCCCGTCCTCACTGGTTGTGCGGGCCTCAGCATAGTCTTCACTTTTTAGAAGATTTGCTGGCTTAGCCATTGTAGTTCCCAGGAATCCCGTGATCAGCCTGGCCAAACTCTGCCCCGGGTCGCAGTGGTATCGGATTACTGGGCTTCATGATGGAAAGCTCTAAAAAAGGACAAAGCTCTCGGCGTTGATCAATCCCTGAGGGATGCGCCATGCATTCGACTTCATTAAGCATCTTTGGAGGTGATTGAATGCATATCTGGCCTTTACAATGACTCGCCGTGGCCGGCCGATATATCGAGCCAGTGCTGCTATCCTCCCAGTCAAGTCTAGTACCAATTTGCCGACCCCGGAGGGATGGAAAGCTTGGCGGGCCATGGGCGCTTTTCACGTGCGCGCCGCAGTGGCGCCTCCAACCACTGCGCCACACGCGCCCCCTCATGATGGAAACAGTAGACTGATTCTCAGCTTAGGAGACATTGCCAAGGGGATAAATTCCTCCGCAGCCTGACACCCAGGAACACATCCAAGCCATGATGAGGCGGTAAACCATTGGGATGTGTTATCTGTAGACTAAATTAATGAGGTGAAAGGACTGCACGTTAACACTGTGCAGATCAGAAAACCATTAAGTCACAGAAGTTGGTGTGAGTTCAGCGAGTTCGGCAATGTCTGTTCTGCACAGCTACCCAAACTACAATGTGCTCTCACCTACTGATTCGCTTTTTACAGGACTCAAACGACAATACGTATTTTTTCCTTGATGAGCTTACACAGGTTGATAATAATATTTATTATCGGCTAACGTTTCGACGTCTTCGTCTTCATCAGAGCCGATGATCCGAGTCGATGGTCCACGCTTGTTATTCGTCTCGATGTGGCGGCTTCGCCTTCGTGTCGAGTCAAGTCTTCTTCAGCGGTCCATCTCCTCGAATGAGGCACACCGAGGTCCAAGGAAAGTCGGTTTCGAAGCTTCAAACGGCAATAGTTTTCTAAGAGAAGGGCCATTGCTTACGAGCTTTGTTAAGATTATTTTAGGCCCGATGATAGTCATATATGCTCCAATATTACTTTTCTATGGTAGCAGTTTGTATCAGAGAAATGACGGTTAGAGTGGAATGATCTATATCCATGCATATGTTCTTCCCCTTCATGCTCAATGACTGCATCACGTGTTGAGGAATTGCGGTTGTTTTCGGACAAGAGATCATTTTCAACTTGGATCTTAGTGACTGGTGAAAATTTTATCCATGCGTGCCAGATACAATCCTTATAAATGCAGTCTTTTCTCATGTTCGTAACTGTTCTAAACTAAGAAGTGGTAGACCAATCAAGTGCTGTTCTTCAGGCCGCCGTCGGACCTCCAGAATTAAAAGACTTACCACTCACGCTTGAAACAAAGCCGTGGGTTGAAAAAGGATTGGCTGCATTAAAAGAAAAAGATCCGAATCCGATCTACAAAGCTCCAAAAACGGAAAAAGAGCGAAAGGAAAAGTTCGTGGTTTTCCCAAATCTTTCTCGCTCTTGTTAATTTCTCTTGTAAGAAATTGTACTTAACATGCTATAGGTCGGGACATAAAGCTTAAGGATAAAGCTATCGACATTGATCAATCCTTGAGGGATGCGTCATGCATTCGACTTCATTAAGCATCGTTTGGAGCTGATTGAATATATATCTGGCCTTTACGATGGCTCGCGGTGTCGTACCGGTGTATCGAGCCAGTGCTGCTAACCTCCCAGACAAGTCTGGTACCAATTTACCGACCCCGAATGGATAGAATGCTTGGTGGGCCATAGGTACGAGGATCGATTCCACGTGTGTTGCAGGGCGCCTCCGACCACTGCGCTACACGCTCCCCTTGGTATAGGACATAGGAATATAAATGATTAACTATTATACCTTTCTATAGGAAATAGTAAATAGTAGATTTACTTTATTTTCAGCAATTCCCTTATCGGGAAAGCGTAGACGTATAGTTCCGTACTTCATCGCTTGAGGGAAGAACTAATATACCAAGGGGAACCAAGGTTAGAAATTTTCAGAAAAAAAGCCTCTAAAGCCGATGATGCCGTTAAAAAAAGAAGCACACATTTTAATGACACAACTATGGAACATACTTATTACGATGACTTACAAACCAGTCTAATTGTTAAGGTAAACGTCCTACGAAGGTTTCAGAGTCGTCAATTCGTGCCCCAAGAAAGCTTATCGTTCAGGTCCCGCCTCCGAAGACAAAGGACGATGCTCATACCCCACAATCCTAGCAAAACTGCAACATATTGAAATAATGCGAAAAAGCCGTTTATGTATTGACTGTGTTTAATTTAAATTGGATAAATGTGAGTGATGTTCACTATTTCTTCAAAACATTTGGCAAAAGATAACCGTTCCGGTGCAAACAATCTAATTCATTCGCAACAAAAAATATCCTCTCGATAACTGCCGATATTTTCATTGATAAGCGGAACACCACGAAACTCTGTCATAGAAGGGCCTCATCCCGATCAGTAGAGAGGCAACGCGGCACGTCCTCAGGTGGCGGCAGTGAGTTAAGCGACCAAAAGCGACCTTATGTTTCCTTAAGGCCAAAGCGGATCCAAGAGATAGACGTTTCTGCTGCGCCGATTTGGCGCACACCTCGTGTGTTTACAAAGCTGTGTTATTAATGCATGAGCACATGGCTGTGTTCCCGCTTATGCGGATTGTATTTTACGATGCGATGCATTTCTGCCAAAACATGCAATCAAGTAGTTAGCAGAGACGTATAGGTGGGGGTGGTGGGCGGTTATGAGTCACGTCCAATAAGGAAGCTTCCACAACCTCGTACAAAACCTTCATAACCTGCACCACCTGTCCATAATGGATGGATTCAAATGACAGCGTGGACAAGCTGCAAGTACAAATCGTCAATGTAGTCAGTTTGAATTCGCATTCCTTGTGAATCGTGAGCTCTTTCCGGATCAGCGGAATGAGGTCAATCATTTCCATTGTTTTTAGACCGGCGACTCGGCGGTCATTTTCTCAGAGTGGACGAAGACCACATTTCATGGAGGCAACTCTTTGCGAACTTCCATGTACTTCTTAGCTCTTTAAATGTAGGTTTCCGAAGACATGACGTGCAGGGTGCATTTGCGTGTACGTGAACATGTGTACGCCGCGGTGCACGAAGATGTGTACATACACATAGAAGGCAGATATCAATCCACCACAGCAGAAGTGGAACCTTAACCCGTGAGTTTTTTTGCATTTAGGACGAGTGGAAGACCGTTTTCTCACCATTGGCACCACATGTTCATCACCGTGGTACCACCACGTCCGATGACCTATCCGATGAGGAATCCTCACAGTGAGGATTTGTGAATCGACGAACCGATACTATTTAGGGATCAACGTGTATCGGTCATCGTGTGCTGAAGAAAAAGGACTAGAATATTTTCGGCCAACTATGAGTCATGTAAGTGGTGCCTCCCAATAGATAGGTTAGGCCCGTCCAGTTTTTTTTGTCATTCTAAATTGAGATATGCATCATTAAAAGAGCTGCGCTTATTTCTTCAACGAAATGTCCATTCAGAATATCCAAAGCTCAGAAACTTGGCTACGTTCGGCATTTCTGCACTTTTGAAATCAAATGCTTATGCGCCCTGCAAACGGTTTACCGCCTCACCGTGGCTGGGAGGTGTCCCTGGATGTCGTGCTGCGATGTACAGCGGGGATTCATCAACCTGGAGGGTCTCCCAAGTTGAATCCAGCGTTTGTATCAGGAAGCCTAGCTAATATTAAAGCAATATCAGTATCCACTACCGTCCTGATATTAAACTAGTCGCATTGCGGCAAATCCCCTGATCCACAAGCGCGGCAACTGCCTGCGGTGGGTGTACGATCTGGGGAAGACTTTGGCCTGGTTGACCTCGGAGACCCAGGAACCCACAATGGCTAAGCCAGCAAAACCCCGAAAAAATGGAAATTATCCTGGGGCGGCAGAACTAGTGAGGACTAATAACAATTTTATCCTAGTGTTCATGTATTGGGTTACTGTGTTCATTTGCTTGTTGTGCAAAAGTTCGTAGTCGCAATGGACGTTGCGGAATAATTCGAAATACGAAATCCGCTGCTTGTCAGTGAGTGTGTTTCACTAGGGCTGTCTGGCTAGGTTACTTCGAAGTCCCGTGATCTTATGAGTTCCGTTCCTGGACAAGAGTACTCATCGAGAGGCTACTAGGCAAAATCACTCCTTAAACTGGTCACCCAGATGGTGTTTTTTCACGTTCCACTGTTTTTGTTTTCGTAGTCGTTACAGGAAAGCTTTTGTACAGCTAATTCGACTTAATTCTTTGTTGTCTAGAATGTGTCAACCACTTCGATGCGGATTCTTTGGCCATTTTCGGGCTATGATGAAATTAACAGTGTTTTTTTTCATTTTGGTGTTCTGTATTGTTAAGGTCTTTTACTGTATTGAGTGGTTTCATTTGTGCATTATATCTAGGGAACTGAGAAGAGCAGTTTTCGAAAGAACCGTCATTTAGCATTAGCACCAAAACAATTAATTACTATTGAACTGAGAAAATTGTCACATCAAGAAGGGTGCGGTTGTTTCAAAACCGACTTTCCTTTAAGCTGGATACGACTAATCAATATGTATTCTTTTTTGGTAAGCTTACGCGAGGTTGGTAGGTAGTCCTTAATCGGCTAACGTTTCGACTGTTTCGTCTTCATCAGAGCCGATGACCAGAGTCAATTGTCCAGTCGATGTTCTGATGATGTATGGTTATTTATTTGCGTAGCACTAAAGTACGTGTTCCATATCGTCACCATCTGTACTTGTTAAGCCTTGGTTTTTATCAACACTTTGTATTTTACCGATCCTTCCTTTTAGTTCGCCAGATTGCCACTTGTTGCTTTCTTTCACAGCATGGTTTCTTTCAGTTATGTCTACTCTACAGCCAGTCAACCCTAAACCTTTTCTGAATAGTTTGACCGGGAAACCGATTGTGTGTAGATTGAAGTGGGGTATGGAATACAAAGGTAGCATTCAAGGTTTTGACTGTGCTCACCAAGTGTTTCTATCGGTTTAAATTACCATGTAACATTGCAGGGATTCTGGTGGCCGTCGACGGCTACATGAATCTGCAAATGGCAAATGCAGAGGAGTACATCGATGGCAACAACACAGGAAATCTGGGCGAGATTTTGATCAGGTTCGTTTTTCGACCTATAGATATGATATAGATTACCTGTCGGAGACTTGTCTCTCTAGTGTTATAAAAAGGATGAAGCTCTCGGCATGAATCAAACCTTGAGGGATGCGCCATGAATTCGACTTCATTAAGCATCGCTGGAGATGATTGAACGCATGTCTGGCCTCGTGCTGACCTACTGAGATATCGGGCCAGTGCTGCTATGTGCACTCACCTTTTTTAACTGGTTTTCACTCAACACTGTACTCTTATAGATTATTATGATTTGTCCTACTGTACTTCTGGTTTAATCAGTTATCTGCTTTGTAAGCGTGTGGCACAGTGGTCGCAGGCGCCCTGCAACGCACACGTGGAATCGATCCCCACACCCATGAGCCACCAAGCCTTCCATCCCTCCTGGGTCGGCAAATTGGCACCATACTTGTTTGGGAGGATAGCAGCACTGGCTCGATGCATCGGTAGGCCGCCGCGAGTCAATCTGAATACCAAATATGCATTCAGTCACCTCCAACGATGCTTAATAATGCCGAATGCATGGCGCATCCCGCAGGAATTAGCGCTGAGAAGTCTTTCTGTTATTTCTTTGTATGAATTTCAAGGCCCTTTGATCAGTGTTTTTTCATGAAAGAAAACTGTTGCTGAGGTGGAATTTTAAAAATGTTTTCCCTAATGAAATGTTCTTCATCGTAGGGCTACTTGACCATCAAACAAATGGAATATTAGACATTCTGACAATTCATCCGAATTCTTTTTAGGTGCAACAATGTGTTATTTGTCGGAGGAGTCGACCAAGATTCCGATTCATAGTCGCATTCCGTTGTTATTGTTAATTTTCCATGCTTAATTTTGGTCTATTTGTGATTTCCGGCAGTGAACCTGAAGAAAACGTTTCACAATTTCTGCCATCGATTTTTCTACGGTAGTGTTCGTTGTGACTTACCAATCATTACCGTTTTCAAGAATGTTGATGTTTTTCCTTTACCGTTTGAATAATATGATAAAGCCTTCTTGTGGTGAATTCTTCATGAGAGAACTTGGGCTGTCAGTAACACCAAAGTGCTGCAGTGTTTCATAGTGAAATTCATCAATTGCTACTGACTTGACTATTTTGAAACAACGATATCAGTAGTAATCGTTGTTTCAAAATCAGTAACAAGTCCGACACCGTACTAAGTTCTGTGTTTTGTCCGGACATTTATAGTTATTGTTTTGCCGACTATTACCAACATAACACGCAGTTCCTTGAGTTTAATACGGTGCGAGTACCTTCTAAGTAGCTCTGGTTTATGCGTCAGCTTGGACGTACTTTAACAAAAGTAGTATGTTGAAGTTATGCCCACAATGTATCTAAAAAATTAGGTGCCATTGGTTTTTCAAGTGAGTAATATGTCAACTCAAGCATTTACCTGCACGTAAGTGATAGTAGGTAGATGTTAAGGCTTTATGTTCTGGAGTGTAGTAGTCTTTTTTGGAAAATCTGCGGAATATCATGATTGTAACCAGTGGATGCGATGGTTGACAAAAGTCGCATCTTCACTTAATCGTGGAACAACCGACAAAACTTACTTGGATAGTTGGACGGCCCGTCCTCACTTGTTGTGAGGGCCCCAGCATAATCTCCAATTCCCGGAGTCTTGGTTTAGCCGTTGGGGTTTCTTGGAGTCACGAGGTCATCCAGACCAATGTCTGCTACAGGTCGTCACCACCACAGGCAGTCGCCCACTTTGTGGATCAGAGGAAGATTTGCCACCATGCGACTTTGATAGCAGGGCGGTGGTGGATCCTGGTATTGGTTTACTGTTAGCTAGGCTTTCTGATGGTAACGCCGACTCCTCAGCTTGGGAAATCCTGCTGGCGGATCGATCCGCTCGCTGTACATAGTAGCCCAACATCCAGAAACACCTCGCAGCCACGATGAAGCGGTAAATTATTGGGATATATATGCATACATATATATATATATATATACATATGTATATATATATATATATGTATGTATGCATATATGTGTAGATATGTGCATACATAGTGTATTTCTTTTACATCATAGACCGTCACATAGTGTGGATCTCAGTACATCTTACATTCGATTCATTTCCACGCATCACTGATTCTTGGAAACCTTCGGGTTAATATGACGGTTTTCTTCATGGACGTCTTCCAAAGTTAGTTTGCTCGATTCTCTGTGGTTCTTTCGGTAGCCATACTAAGACATTCCCAACTCGTTGCCCTAGAAATGTCTGATAGCAATTTCTGTGTCCCTTGCATAATACTACAGTAGTGAAAAACATGTCCAATGTCACAAGTCTCTCTAGCGCGCATAAATGTGCGGGACTTAGTGGTTTCGTTGCTTCATAGCCAATGACTAGCATGTGCTCCTTCGGTGTTTTTCAGGAAATAAGTGTGTAGGTTTTTATTATGTGTGCTTCGTTTTAGTTGGACTTTATCTAAAGAAAATAGCATCCGGCAAGATACTCATCATTGGTGTTCTATGGATACTGATAATTTTAAAAAACTATGGGAGCTTTTGTCCGATTCAGAAGATGGAACCGAGGTGGGCGCAGACTGTGAACAGTTTTTCGGTTACTTATATTTTCAGCCTTTCAGTATGAGAGAGTTTAAATTAATACTATTACTCATGGGCGCGTGTAGCGCAGTGGTCGGAAGCGCTTTGCAGTACACACGGGATCGACTATCGTGTCATGTGCTCATCAAGTCTTCCATCCCTTCGGGTTCTGCAAATTGGTACCAGACTTGTCTGGAGGATAACAGCGCAGGCTCGACTCATCAGTAGGCCACCGTGAGTCATTGTAAAGGCCAGATATGCATTCATTCACCTCCAACGATGCTTAATGCAGTCGAATTCATGGCGCTTCCCAGAGGGACGGATCAACGCCAAGAGCTTTATCCTTTTTTATCCATTACTCTTACCCATTCAGTCACTCTGTAAGGAGTTTTTGCTTAGTTCACTGATATTACTAAAGTGGCTTAGTATTTCGAAGTTTCCCTTTTTCCTGAATTCATTGAAGTATAGTTTTTCTCTTCGTTGAGGACCTTCGACAGCTTTATTTTTCTTCAGTACTTGATCTTTCTAAAAGACATGTGACGTGAAAGTGTTACAGCCTTGCCGAAGAATATTAGAGTACACATTGTTAGAATTCTAAAGTCTTAACGTTCTTAGCGTTTTTATAGCCCGATGAAAAGCATTTGCCCGCACCTCACGCCTCTTCTGTTCTCATTGACAAGTTCATTCAAGCAGATCTGGATGCTGGCATGGTTTGTTGTTGTTGGCATTTCTTCTTCTTTCATTATATTATCGGCTTTGCTAAGTAACACCGCACACTGTGTAATTACATTGAATAGCTTATTAATGTTTACATCATAGCTTTAATGTTTTATGTGTTATTTCGATGGTTTGAAGGAGAGCTGCGAGATGCGGCCGCAGGGTGATCCTCAGCACCTGGATGATCTTCTTCACAATACAGTTCGGACATTCTTCGCATCAACCTCGTTTCCGTCTGGTATTGTTACTAAAGTCCATTGTAGAGTTTTTCTACTCATATATAATATATATTGAGGTGCCAAAGGTTTTTAAAATTCAGGGGCATTTTCCGTGTCTGTGAATCTGCTCGATTTCCCCCCAACTCTTTCTATGAGGAGTCCGACTAAACTGTTGAGGCCTGTCATCATTGGTCAGTGTGATTTCCATTGTCTGCTTCGATTTTTACATATCATGTTTGCGATAAGAAAACTGCACATGGATCTGTAATGTTTTAATGTTCGGGTGGGCTATCCGGATTAGGCGATTTTGAACTGGAATCCAAAATTTCCTCTGTTTAAAGTTCATTCGTCCATTTTTTCTTTGGAACTCCACCAATAAGTGGTTATGTCCCTCTTAAGTGTGACGGTACGACGTGAATGTGTAACTTTCAGCTGAGTTATAATAGTATTTGCTTCTGGAGCGGTGCTTCAGCATTTGTGATTGTAGATGGATGTGCAGTTTGTGGATGCTTCGACAATACGTATTCCCCTCATTGGGGAAATATAAAAGACACTGCGACGGTTTCCTGGACTTCCTGCAAAGTACTGACCTTGAAACCTATTTTTAAATGCGTGGTGCAATTTCTCTTGCGTGGACACAAGGTGGGCTTAGCACTATCTGCGATACATTTCCAACACTTTACTCTATTTCACCTATTATTTACCTCCTTCTATAATTTTTCACGACCAGATATGATGTGAAAAACAACCATGACGATGCTGAGATATTCGCAAAACTTCTGAGGTCTGCCCCTGGGTGCAAGTTTTGTTATTATCTCACCATTGTTGTGACTGTACTCTGTCTCACTTGAGTCTCGTGAATATCTATGAAACCGTCTACAAAATGCAGAGGAGAAAATCAGTAAACACAAACGTGCAATGCAATTTTACTATCTGAATCACACATTTAAAATGTTTCTTTCATTTCTACGTATATATTTGGCCTAGGTCTCTGTTCTGCTTCCTAGTTATTACCGCGTCTCACCGTTTACTGGCATAAGAATGAAGGTGCTGGTTTTTCTTCAATTATTAACTTGTCCTCATTAACAGAATTGATGTTCAGGTGGACAACGCTGAAGCCTTCAACACACTTCTGAATTTGCGAATCGTTCAGTTTATTGAATCTGGGAAAGCAGGCACCATAGCGGATGTAATTAAACAAAAAGTCAGAGAGGCAAGGCGCAGGTTTCATTCGCTTTTTTTTCCTCTTGAATGCTCTTATGAATGATTTCTCCGTGAATGTGACACCTTCTAAAATATTTCCTTATACTGCTCAAAATTGTGTCCGTGCAACCAAGAATTTGTTAGTTATTTTTTTCCCAAGAGTATAGAATGAAAAGGAAGAAACTTATTAACTCATTTACAGGCTGAATTAGGTTTAAAGGCAAAATTTGTATCTTTTAAGGATTGTTCAGGTTGAAGCCCTACTTGTTAGTTCGGAAAGCTTGGATGTTAGGCATAACGCTCAAGGAACATCTTCGAGTCAGCCCGGTACATCGACTGATGCTGTACGTTTGTGCAGTTAACGTTAAACTCATAAGTATTATAATTATCTTTGTAAACTATGTTGAGTTGAAATCACAATGTCAACTTTTTATTTAAGACTTACTACAATTTTCACGGCAGGGGAGTATGCGAAATCGACCACAATGATGCTGAGATATTTGATATAACTCCAGACGGCAAATGTCTTTGGTTTGTACACGCTATTATTCTTACCGGGGGCCATGGCGGCGGGTTTGGTTGCTGATGGCACTGGTAGATAGAAAATTAGTAAAGAAAAAGGCGAAACGAAGGACGCGCGTGTGGTATTGAGCGCGTTAGCTCCCGGAAAGGGTAAAAGTGTGTTCGGTCCCTACCCGCAGACAGCAGCCGTCCGGAGTTCCGCAAATATCTCAGCATCATTCGATTTTGTTAAAATATGGATCAATGTGTAATCATTCGTTCATAAACTGACATATTTTTTTTAAATTTTATGTTACCCGTCTTCACGTTTACTGTGCAAAGCCCGGCTCTTCTAACATTCGATTCATTTGCTCACATCCATTGTCTGCGAAGATCTTCCTACTTTTGCGTGTGAATTCGGTTTCTGCTTGAGGATTTTTATTTCATCTTGAATGTCGTAAAATGCTGCTCGAGCAATTTTCGCTGAAGTCCTTAGATAGTCAGGCTGGAGCATTCTCAACTGGATTTCAGGGAGTGATTGTTTACCGAGACATGTTCGGTGCCGATTTACGGATACCGGAGGAGATGAGAGGCTTGGTGGCGCGGCGCGGAATCGAACTAGCACCGTGCTCGTGATGACGGTCATCACTACCACTGTGCTATCCGTTCCCTCTCTCCCCACAGGGGTCATAAGCTGACTTAAGATTGATAAAACTTTATTCGACAGGGATGCAAGCGCTTTCGCCTTTCTCAGAACCGGACTTGTTTTTAAGAAGTAAAAAAGTAAATAGATGAAAAACACTTCCTAAACGAAACTGATTTTTCGACAATAAGCGATAAATTATTTGATCACTGGAGTATAGTTCACAATTTTATGGATTTGTAGAAGACAGTTTGCTCTATTGTGTTCTTTCAAATTTGAATACGTTTAAAATTGGAGCTTCCGATAAACCGTTTACGAAACCTAACGATTTAAATTTTTCAACGGAAGATGTGCATCTGCAAACATAGAAGATTCATTGGGAATACCATAGTGCCATGCTTTACGAAGGTTCGCTTGTTCGATATTTTCAATGTTCCGCATGCAAGGCTCGAGGGAGGGAAAATAAGCTTCGTGGAATCCAGAAAATCTTATTTTCATTATGGTAAGACATGAGAACTTGTATGTTACAGGCAGCGGATTTATAGACCAATATTTTCTAAGTGGCACGTGTGGTACAGTAGACGGAGGCGCCTTGCAATGCACTTGGGATCGATTCTCGCGCCCATTGCTCGGCAAGCCTTCCATCCATCCCGGACTGGGCAAATTGTTAGCAGACTTGTTTGGGAGGCAGCAATGGCTCAATACATCGGTGAGCTACCGCGAGTCATTGTAAAAGCCAGATATGCATTAGCTGTCCTCGAGCGATACTTGTTGAAGCCGAATGCACGGCCTATTCTTCAGGGATTGATTAACGCCGAGAGTTTTATCTTTTTTTTTTAAAATATCTTTTATAACCTCTGTGGAAGTCACTCAGCGAATGTTATTTTTTCCGTCCATGTGAGCTGCTTACATCTGGGGTTGAATTCGAGGAAGCGGATTTGGCGAACTTGCTGTTTCCACATCTGAAATCCTGGATTTTAACATGTGCCAAAAAATGTTCTATATCATATTTCAGTAACACGGCACTAAAGTGCATAACATGAGCGCAGTGGTATATAAATATCACTTGTGCATGGGAGAGATTACGAGTATAGCCGATGATGGCGTGGTAAAGAACCGAATAGAAAATTTGGTGGACGTTCGATTACAGCTGGAGAGAGCTCTCTTTTAGCAGTGGTTATGATCTAAGGATAGGATCCATCGATTTTAAAGAACTGAGGACGTCCATTGACTTCATAGTGAGATTGCAAAGGACTCCGGTAACGAAGTCTCACGCTTTTATTATGTTTTCTGTTAAGCCATTGTGGAAATTATAGCATCTAGATGAGGACAATTAACGAAGCCAATGTGTATTTAGACCCTGAATAGTTGAGATATTATTTTTTCTTGACTATAGATCATATTCTTAATTTTCAGAATCCTAAATTGCATCCTGCCTTCACTAGTGCGTCTGAACGGATGGTGACGCCTATATTCTTTGGTAGGAACAAGAACATGGTATGTGATTTGTTTGAAGTGTGACGGAAGTCGTCACATCGTTTTTATCAGGCTGGTTGAACAGTGGTTATTTGTTTTCTTATGAATTATACGAGAGTTTTGTTGTAATTATCCATTACTGAGATTAGTTCTTTTACCAGTTCAAGCTAATTCTTTCCTAAACGTTGAGTACTTCTACCATCTGATACATAGTTATTTTGAGTTGGTTCTCAAGTCATAAAAATGGCATCTTTTCCATTATGAGTTGAAACTTTAACACAAAGAAACACTGGAAATTCGAAGCTTCATCGAAGCATAAGCCAGGAAAGGGTTTCCAGCTGCATATTGCAAAGATGGTTTATAACGTTTCGCACTAGAAATGTGATCCCTTATTTCAACGGTAGTCCTTGGCTTTTCTTAGTCGTTGATTCATCTGAGGTGAATAGCGGAATCATAAAAAGAATTCCAAATACTAATCAACGTGTTGCATAAGAGCTCACGTTCGTCTTTTAGCAATAACGCGTCTTTTGGAAGACACTGGAAGGACTTGGAAGCTCGGTAATTGGGTGTAACATTGACGTAATAACAACGATGTTGTGTTCTCGACATCTGTTTTTAGCCCCTAATAACTAATAAAAACGATCCAATTCTTGAACATTTTGTGACATACAATGAAATTTCGGTCCTGTAAGACAAAGGCGACATTCTGAAATGAAGACGAAATTAATGAAATTGCAGTGTATATATCAAGAATTAGGAAAAAAAAATTCATTGTTGTTGCGCCACAACGTTCTACCACAAATTGCACAAATACGTTTCCGTAGTTGAACGAGTTGGGCTTTGAAATATTTTCCCGCTCTCTTTATTCACAGAACCTCTTGCTAATCACGTATCATTTTTTTTCTCAAACATCTTGACAGCTAACGGCTGGAGAAGTCTTCGACATACGAGCCTTTGCAAAAAACGCCTTCAAATAATTTCACTATTGGCTTCCAAAAATTAAAAATGCCATGATATCGAATCTATAAACATGTGAGGTTTCTAACGGGATATGGTTTGATTGGTAAAGTTGTTATTCATCTGATTTATAGTTTTTCTACGTTGCGGTTCACAATTCGTCAGTAACTTTGCAGCAACCTATTATGAAGCCTCATTTTCTTGTTCTGTTATAAAATGGTCTACTTTATTACTTAATATTTTCTAGAAATTATGGGAATTTCTATACTGAGACAATTTTCATCATACATATTACAGTAGTTGTTTTTAAGGCTATGGTGTTCAATTTTAATGTGAAGCAAGGCGGTACCTGGCAGCAGGTGCCGGAAGCGCTTCTTTGTAATTATGATTCAATGGATTCGAGCCGGAATATTGACGAGCTAGGTAGATTGTCACAGCAGCTTCTATTCCAGGATCAAGTTGAATTGGTGAGTGTTATAATCAACTTTTGGAATTTCTTATAAGCCCGATTTTTTGTTTATTGTCATTGAACTGAACTTGTAAAAGCAATAAAGCAGGATGCGAAGGGCAGCAAATGTTTTTGGTTAATGGCAGAAAATTTGCCATACGATCTCGATGCTTTCTGTTTTTGCTTCTGAAGAGTATTTTTTTAAATATTGTCTCACAAACAATCGCCAGTCTTTGTTAGCCGTCTTTTAGTTAACTGCTATCAAGGATGTTTTTGAATGGCAGGCAATAGAACGTTATGGCATCGCGGCTATTCTTCGTCTTAATTTTCTTAAAAGCTTGTCGGATTGAGTATTAAGGCAATTGCTTTCTGTTTTCTTCCCCGTGTTGTATGGTTAATAGCTACCTCTGTGTAGTATCGCAGTTTTTCCGCATGTTATTTAAGCAGTCTTGCAGATAATGCTTTACCGTTGTTGATTTCCCTTGTTCTTCTTTGCATAGTATTTCCTTGTTGGCTATATCATCGTTGAATTTTTTATTCCTTTTATTTCCATTTTTACTACAGCCATATCGTTATCCACGTGGT
Source organism: Angiostrongylus cantonensis (assembly GCA_009735665.1). Lineage (NCBI taxonomy): Eukaryota > Metazoa > Nematoda > Chromadorea > Rhabditida > Metastrongylidae > Angiostrongylus > Angiostrongylus cantonensis. The sequence goes on from MQTX01000094.1 coordinate 1,092,484, forward strand.
ATTGTTGTTGTAAAGGTTTATTTACCCAAGTTTGATATATGACTACTATAACAGAAAGACCACCGTGACGGAACGTATCATGAGGCAGTCGAACTATTGACTATATGGTTCATTGGCCACTTGAAAAGGTTCACTAACCTGTTTCGTGAATGCATAGCTTTAATTACCACGGTAATTCACTGTTTATATTTTGCCATATCTTGCCTAGTGGTAACTCAAAACGACGAATTACACAGTCAGTCGGGAGGGCTAAGGCAATGCTGAAGCGTGTCAAAAAAAGAGAAGCTGGAAATGCTCAACATCTCATATATTGAGGGCAAGATAACGCAGTCATTCATTCATGAAGGCTTACATCAACTGGGTGAAGCAGTAGGCACCATCGAGGTGCTCGTCGCAAAATTCAACCAGCCGCTGCATACAAGGAGATGATGTTAAGTTTAATGAATTAAGTACAAAGATGCAATCGGACTGCTCCTTGCACGTATTCTCAAGTCAGTCACACACCCCTGAATTTTTACGCATACAGGACACGGTATAAACGCCGACAATATGAATGCGTAGTTTTCTTGTTAAGCAATCGCGAGGTTGTTATACAGCATACATTTACTTCCATAGAAAAACACAATACAATACAACACCACAGTAGCTGACGTTTAGGCAGTATCGCCTTCTCCAGAGGCTGGTAGGGTATACTGGTAAACAATTTATTAGGCCGAACACTTCAATAACACGTACAGTAAGACGAAAAACTTCATGGCAATCACATGGTCAACAGCTTCTCGAAAAACCATCGCTTTTTTACATGCCTTCCAATGAGGAAGGTTAAAACAGCTGACTATAGTCGCATATGGTTGATGACTGCCCCACCCACATCAGAAATTGGGCATTCCTCCCTGCTATTCATTGCCGGATTTTTGGCATTTATCCAAAAAGCCTCTAGGAGTTTGCGAGTTGGTGACTTAGTTTCCTGTGCGAGGATATCGACTTTAACTTCAAAATCGTTCCCGCTATGCTTTTGTATCCTATGCGTGCCTAGTGGGGTACTTTGTCTTACTTTTCGTTTGCCATCTACGTGTTCTTTTATACGGGTACACAATGGTCTGCCCGTTCCGCCAATATATTCATCTCCGCAATCCTTGCAAGGAATCAGGTATATCGTGCCTGAACTCATGCAATTACCGTCCCTGCCGGAAGGGCAAATTACGCAGTTTGCTGTTTCACATAGACGGTCATACAAGCGGTTACGAACTAATTGACGACGAAGAGTATTCGGTGGTATTTCAATTATCGCTACCGATTCCTCTAGA
>MQTX01000094.1:1093835-1201612 GCA_009735665.1 Angiostrongylus cantonensis
TCGAAACATATTTCTCACAAGCGCCCTCTTTGTGTGTGATGGATGGGAAGAAAGGAAATGAACCAGGATGTTTTTGTTACTTGGTTTTCGGTACCACTTTGTCATGTAACCGCTATTTGACAAGTTGATTTGAACGTTAAGAAATGGAAGCCAGGTCTCTTTCGCTTTCTCCCGGGTGAATCTAATATACTTAGACTGCTCATTCAATAATTCAAAGCATTTATCCAGCTCCTCCTGAGTGGAGAAGATGACAAAGCAATCATCTATATACCTGCAGTAGAGTAGTGGCCGGAGGTCGATAACCGGGTCTTCTATTCTAGACATGAACGCAATGGCAAGACTTGGTGCCAACCGCTGTCCCATTGCCAGCCCTCTCATTTGTGCGTAATATTTCCCAGACCATCTGAAAATCGTGCAGTTTAGGCACTCTTTTAAGAGAACCATAAGCTGCTGAATAGACAAGCCATGCATTTGTATTTTTTCCTTCATGTTCAACAAGAAGTTCATGGATGGCTTGTATTGCGGAGTCATTCGATACGTTGGTGTAGAGTGCGGAAACATCGAAAGACTCCATCACCTACGCGTTGTTAGGAGACGTGTTACGTAGACGTTCTAGGAACATTTGGGTGTTCGTGAGGCGAGCTGGAATATGGCTAAGCAGTTGGGTAAGTATTTGGCCTAAAAACTATTTTATTCTATCGGTTGGCCTGTCTACACAGCTGATAATGGGTCTAACCTTGTAGGAGAGTGGATTGGTAGACGCAAGATCAGCTGATGATACTAACTTGTGTTTTAATAAGTAAGTATAAAACGGGACATGTTGGTTGGTCTAATTTAAAATGCGAAATAACGGATGGTTTTAAGCCCTCCGCCTTTGCTATTGTGAGCCGAAACGAAACACTTGGCCAAAAGGAGGTCCCGTTTATGTTGCCCTTTACTAGCGATGAAGTAAGTATAGCTATAAAACGATGCCTAAAAAGTGCAGGTCTAGAGGAATCGGTAGCGATAATTGAAATACCACCGAATACTCTTCGTCGTCAATTAGTTCGTAACCGCTTGTATGACCGTCTATGTGAAACAGCAAACTGCGTAATTTGCCCTTCGGGCAGGGACGGTGATTGCATGAGTTCAGGTACGATATACCTGATCCCTTGCAAGGATTGCGGAGATGAATATATTGGCGGAACGGGCAGACCCTTGTGTATCCGTATAAAAGAACACGTAGATGGCAAACGAAAAGTAAGACAAAGTACCCCACTAGGCACGCATAGGATACAAAAGCATAGCGGGAACGATTTTGAAGTTAAAGTCAATATCCTCGCACAGGAAACTAAGTCACCAACTCGCAAACTCCTAGAGGCTTTTTGGATAAATACCAAAAATCCGGCAATGAATACCAAGGAGGAATGCCCAGAGGTTACACGTGAGCTGGCCCCGTAATGCGACTATAATCAGCTGTTCTTACCTTCCTCATTGAAAGACATGTAAAAAAGCGGTGTTTTTCGAGAAGCTGTTGATCATGTAATTGCCATGAAGTTTTTCGTCTTACCGTAAGTGTTATTGAAGTGTTTGGCCTAATAAATTGTATATCAGTATACCCTACCAGGCTCTGAAGAAGGCGATACTGCCTAAACGTCAGCTACTGTGGTGTTGTATTGTATTGTGTTTTTCTATGGAAGTAAATGTATGCTGTATAACAACCTCGCGATTGCTGAACAAGGAAACTACGCATTCATATTCCAATATCGAGGTTAACAGAACGTGGAACCTGGAAACGCCCACAATATCTACGAACAACAAATTATGCTTTTCCGCTTCTGTAGACCACGGCTGTTGTCTTTGCGTTAAATCATTCTGTTTTGAATGACAGGAGAGGCAATCTCCATTGTTTTCCTCTAGTCGTCATCGAAAGAGCAAGTTTCTGAAATAGTAGTCCAAACGCTAACAATGACAAAGACGGTAAACCTTTAGGTAAACAAAACAAGACGTGCAAGCCAACAGTAAAAGTCAACTTCATTACTTAGCACTAACCCTTACAATTCCCAGGAGAGTTGATCACTTTAGAAGTACAGTTAGAAAAGTTTCCGCGAAGTCCACAGTCAACAGTGTAAGCCTACAAAGGTAATTACAGTGAACACCGATACTGGATGGAAATTCCCATGGTGGGGGTTAGCGAAGTAGTTAGTGATGCAGTTAATCAGGAAGCAAAGTGCTCTCTGCAGCACTTTCTCATTACTCTCTCCAATCCATGTAATAGCGCGTTAAGTTGTCTGTCTCAAAGATGGAAAATAGAATGGACTCTACTAGCATTCTACGACAATCATGAAGAAAACGATATCCTCAGGCAGCCGCCGAAACAAAGCACGTAATGTTCGAACAGCTTTGTGGAACGTGAATGCGAGATAAGTAGATGGAATTCGAGAAGTGTTGTGATCGACGCAGTAGATGTGATGCCAGGTGATGCCACATCAACACGCATACATGTCGCAGGGTTGGATATTCTGTAATTGTTCCCATTGATAAACTGGATTAGGGGGTCTATTCTTCTACAGCGTGTCTGTTCCGCTAGCAGAATTTGATCCCCAGTAATTCCTCATTTGTGACATTCCAGGAATACCCATCTTTATGCAGGAAACGATGGATGTTTTCATTTCGTCAACGTTTTGGTTCCCACAACACATCCTTCTGAGCTGTCTGCTACTTTTCTCTATCGAAATCAACCGGCAAATTTAAAAAAAAGGATAGAGCTCTCGACGATGATCAATCCCTGAGGGATGCTCCATGCATTCGACTTCATCAAGTATCGTTGGAGGTGATTGAATGCATATCTGGGCTTTACAATGACTCGCGGGTGGCCGGCCGATGTATCGAGCCAGTGTTGCTATCCTCCCAGACAAGTTTGGTACCAATTTGCCGACTCTGGAGGGACGGAAGGCTTGGTGGGCCATGGGCGCATTCCACGTGCGCGTCGCAGTGGCGCTTCCAACCACTGCGCCACATGCGCCCTCCCGCAAATTTAGGCGTAAATAAATCCTAAATATCCGTTTTTTTCTGCATCGAAGCGAAATTGTTAATCCCTATCAAACTGACCGTAATCGAAGACCCAGTGGCAGTGATACAGTTTATTGTTAGATCGCTCACTGCTGACTTCACCACAACTTTCATACTCCTTATTCGATTCATTTCGATCAAATTCTTCGACGGATTGCGCAGAGGTTCCACATTACACTTTACATCCGCAACTTCTTCATTATAACCCTCAACAAGGAGTGGATCGATGTGCAATTCTACTCAATGTTCTAATATGTAGCTCCTTTTAGAGGTAGACAGAGGCCTTTACTCTAAGTCTATTATGCCTTCAATTTCTTCTGTAAAAGCTAGAGATGAATCTCTCGAATTTCCCACTCTCTGAGGGATGCAGCGTGCATTCAACTTCATCAAGTATCGTTAGAGATGGCAGGATGAATTTCTGGACCATACAATGGCTTGCAGTAGCCTACTGATGTATCGAGTCAGCGTTGCTATCCTCCCAGACAAACCTGGTTTCAATTTGCCGACGTCGTGGAGATGGATGGCTTGGTAAACCCTAGGCGCAGAATCAAACCGAAAACAACGTGTGCATTGCGGAGTATCTTTGACCACTCCCCTACATGCTCCCCTAAGTTCTATCAACTTACATGTGACCTCTCACCCCGTTGATCGCCGAATGACTCCAACGGGCGCCAGTAAATCTTCCATTTCTCCTTGTCGTGTGCAAGAGTAAACTAGTGGGTTCTGCTCTCCATAAGAACTCCTTGAGCAGCAAACGTTTTTTTCTTAGGCTTTCGTTAAAATCTATGACTATCGTGTCGGTGGCCTTCCTGATGTCCCTTTGCCATTCCGGATGAATCCAGTCGCTGTCGGCTCTTGCTGATTGATAGTCGGTTCATAAGAATTCCGTGTCTGGTGAACCCTATTTTCGACAGTTAGGCAAATAGGGCGGTGTTCTTGATTTTTGGTCGTTAATGTAGATAGGAGCTTCGGATTCTCTTCTTTTACAAGTGTGATTAGAGGTACTCCTAGCATCGGTCTTTTGACTGTGCGTTCTATAACGCTGAGTAGTCTTTCGTCCTAATTACGTAGTGAACAAGTCTCTGTCCCATACGTTAAGCCAAGAAGAATCGTGGAGTTGAAAGAGTGGGCACGGAGTCGGGTGTTCTTTGTTGTCTTCACTACATTTTCTATGATTTTGAGAAATCCCCAAGCCCGGTCGTTTCCTCCTGTTCAATTCTGAAGCTAGGTCATTCGTGACGCTCATTCCCCGTCCTAGGTAGACGTAGCTGGAGATAGGAGATATTCATATTCACTAGGAGATATTCATTCCGTTGAGCGTGAAGCGAATGGGGCATGCGAAATCAATTCATTTCTTATGAACATCGTTTTTGTGAGATTTAGTGCAAGTCGATTCCTTCTACAAGTGCTATCAAAGTCGGCAATCGCTTATTCGGTTTGGGTAAGCTCGGTGTTATAAGAACGATGTCATCAGCAAAGCTAAGATGGTGTGGTTGCCACAGATTTTCACTCCCATGTTGCCCAATTTCAGTGTCTGCATGATGTTCTCGAGGGTGGTGGTAAATAGTTTTGGAGAGATGCTATCGTCTCGCCTAATCACTCTTTTGACATCGATGTTAATTTTTCATGGTGATATTTTATGGTAATAGAACGGTAATATTTTGGTTGTGATATTTTCAAATAGATCATAGTTTTTATATACTGAATGAGGACTCCCTGAGCTTTCACAGCTTCTGCTTCTATTCCAGCTGAGTCAAAAGCTTTCGTTAAATCGATGAAGGTGAAACAGAGCGGTTTCTTGAGCTCTCACGGTACTTCAGTGACGCTTGCTGTCGTGTGGATGTGGTCTTTCGTAATGAATCTTTTACGCAACCCTGTTTGCTCACCTTGCTGTCTTTCGTCCAGTGTTGTCAATCCTGTTTAGGAAAGCTCGAGCGAAGGGTTTGTAGACAATAGACACTAAGAAGATTGCATGGTAGTTGCCGACATCGTGGAGGTCACCGTTCTTGAAAAATGACACGGTTTCCCATTGAATAGGAACCTTACATCCTGACAGGTAACGCGTAAGGAGAAGAGCGAGTGTGTTCATGAGGATTCGCACAATGTTCTCCAGGTGTTTTGATTTTATTTTCTCCGGACGTGGTTTTGGTCGACTTTTCTCAGACGAATAGCATGTCGGATTTCGGAAAGGAGAACCGGTGGCACGAGACACCCATCCTTTATTTCGTATGAGCAAAGGAGGGTGTGGCTATTGAAGAAATTTGAATAGCGCTCGTGAATGATTTTCTCCATTGCGTTTTTGGAGGCTGTAACTGTTCGGTCTGGGCGTCGGAGTGCAACCGTCTTGGTCTTGTAATTGGCGAAAATTTGGTGGGCGTTGCGCGCGTGCTTTTCCCAGCCTCTGCACCTTCCACCCTAACTGCTACTCTTCTATCTTTAATGTTTACTGTTATCGTTTCGCTGCAGTGTCTTGCAGGTATGGAAGTGAGATGTCGATTGGCGCTCGTGTGACTCAACGCTGAGGTATCATGTCAATTGTTTTTGGGGAAAGAAGTCTCTTAGAGAATTTCGATTTCTCAATTTTCATAGCGGCAACTCGTAGGTGGTGAGAATGCCAGTCGTATTCCTTGCCAGTGTTGTTAATAACCGCATTTTCCTAACAGCCGACTAATGAACAGAATACATTACAGTTTATGGTGGATTTGCGAATGCGTTTTTTGAATTTAATGGCCTTTTCTCTTTTCCGTGAGAAGTGGAATCTTGCACGAAGGTAGTGACGATCTAGTCCCGCGTAGAATTTTTGGGACAACAGTGATATCGGTTAGGCAAAACTTTCAATTTACTATGATATGCTCTATTTCTTTATGGTAGTATTCATTGGTGGACTCCCGCGTCCAGCGTTGAGGCTGGGGCTTTTGGAATTGCAAGTTAGCATGGATAGTCATTCGTTTCTTTCTGCTCCACTCTGGAGCTAAGTCGTTCAACGTGTTGGTTTCCCGACTTAGATAGACATAACTGGAGCATTCGGAGATATTAGTTCCGTTGAGCGTGAATGGGGCAAACGAAACCAATCCGTTCTTCACGAACATCGTTTTTGTGAGATTTAGTCGAACACCAATCTTGCCACAGGTTTTATCAAAGTCGGCAAGCATTCGTTCCGATTGGCTAATGTTCGGTGTTATAAGAACGATGTCATCATACGAGGAGAAAGCGAAGGTGATGTAACTGCCGACCATCGATTTTTACTCCCATATTATCCCATTCCAATGTTCGAATGACGTTCTAAAGAGTGACGGTAAATAATTTTGGCGAGATGGTATCGCCTTCCCTAACTTCTCTTTTGACGTCAATGTTAATATCGTTGTAGAATGGTAATATCTCGGTTGCGAAATTTTTGTATCGTTCACGAAGAATTTTTATGTACTGAGTAGGGATTCCTTGACTATCGAGGGCTACAATGACTGCTTCTATTATAATTGAATCAATGGCCTTCTTTAAATCGATGAAAGTGAGACAGAGCGGTCTTTTGTACTCTCTCGATACTTCAATGAGCCTTGTTAACGTATGAATGTGGTCCATCGTACTAAATCCTTTTCGAAACCCTGCTTGTTCACATGGCTGTCCTTCGTCCAGTGTTCTGTCAATCCTGTTTAGGATGACTCGAGTGAAAAGTTTGTGGACGACAGACAGCAAGCAGATTGGGCGATAGTTGCCTATATTGTGTAGGTCGCCCTTCTTGAACAACAACACGGTCTTGCTGGTTTTCCACTAAATAGGACTTTACATTCAGACAAATAGCGTGTGAAGATCCGAGCTAGTGTGTTTACGAGGGCAGGCGGAAGGTTCTTCAGGTGCTGATCTTATCCTGTCGGGATCTGGTTCTGTTCGATTTTTCGACGGAATGGCATGTCAGATTTCGGAAGGGAAAGCCGGTGGTACAACATATCCATTCTCCTTTATTTCATATGACGGAACGTGGACGTGGCTATCGAAGAGATCTGAGTAGTAATCGTCGATGATTTTCTCCATTGCCTTTCTGGACGCTGTTATTGTTCCGTCTGGGCGTCGGAGTGCAATCATCTTGGTCTTGTAATTGGCGAAGCTTCGACGGGCTTTGCGAATGCTATCCCAGCCTCTGCAGAGTCGACCATTACGGCGGTTCTTCTCTCTTTAAAATCTTCTTTTATCGCTGTCTGCATTGTTTAGCAAGTTCGGACGTTAGCGCGCGGTTGCCTGCAGCACGTGCGATTTCACGCTGGCGAATTGGCTCGAGAGTTTCTGGAGGCAGACGTCTCTTGGTGACCTTCGAACTCTCAGCTTTCATGGCGCTAACATGAAGATGTTGAATGAGCCGATCGTATTCCTCGTCGATGTTGTCGACAACGGCATCTTCCCACCAGTCGACTAATGAGTTGAATAAGTCCCAGTTTGTAGTGGTTATGGGACTTCGGTTTTTGAATTTAGCTGCTTTTTCTCCTTTCCGCGAGAAATAGAATCTTGTACGAAGGAGGCGATGGTCTGATCCCGTGTAGAATTTTGGGACAACAGCGACATCGGTTAGGCAAAACCTTCTATTTACTATGATGTGGTCTATATCGTTATGGTACCCTACACTGGGAAACTCCCACGTCCAGCGTTGTGGCTGGGGCTTTTGGAATTGCAAGTTACCATGGATAGTCTTGGTCGTCATGATAAGCTCAGACAGCCGCTCACGCTGTTCGTTCCATTGTTATCCGTGGGTCCCAATGTGACATTCTTCAGACGTTCTTCTTGGTCCAATCTTTGCGTTGAAATCTCCCATGATGACTTTGAAGAATGTATGGTCTACTCTGTAGAACTTCTCTAAGTCCATATAGAAGTGTTGAACTTCATCTTCGTCATAGTTTGATGTTGGCGCGTAAACGACGAAGATTGTCAAAGCTGGTACTGATCCACCTCCCTTCAATCGTAAACGTCCATTTCGCGTTGTAAGTTGTTCGAATGAATCGATGTTCATGGTCATACTCGTGTTGACGAGAACGCCAACTCCGTCGACTTCCTCTATTTTGGCATGCATGGAGGAAAAATTCTTCTCCCATGTCATAGACGGCGTTGAAAGGGTGGTGTCTTCTCTTCTCATCCAGTCCGATGACGTCATACCTTATCCTTCTTTCTTGCATGAGGAAGTCTTCTATCAAGGACTCGGATGCATATGTACGTTCATTGTAGGTACAGATCGTCACCATAGTTATTTGTAATCCAGGTGCTTCCATTGACCATGAGATTTTAGCAGCCTCTCCATACTCCTGCTACCCAACGCTGCGAAATCGGGGGCCCTCTAGGGGTCAGGGAATGAGGCCCGCTTTTTTTTGTACTGTATTTAGCATTTTGATACCCACGTATAGCTTGCTGGGCTCTGAACATGGGGACTGGGTATACTCACGGGTAGCTTCCAGGCTCTCTCCAAGTGGACACTAAGCTCATTTGTTTGGGGCGACTCCGAACCACTTTGTGTACTTCTCTGCCATTTGATTACAAGGTTTTGGTCGAATTGACTCGTAGAATACAATCCGCATAAAGTAGAACGTACATAACGCCTGCATGAATACGCTTCGTAAATACAGAAAGTTTGTGCCAAATCGGCACAGCGGAAACAGGGGGTCCATACCGTGGATCCATCTGCGTCTTAGGGAAGCTAAGGTCGCTCTTGGTCCGCGGTTGTACTCCTGTCTGCCACTCTGCCACCTGAGTACGCGTCTAGTTTCTTCTCGACAAACTGGGATGAGATTCCTTTGTGAGGGAGATCAGTGGGCTAAATTCTATAGTTATCATAGGATCATCTACTATTAAAAAAACGGCGCTATTCATTACGTGGTGTGTTTGATCAAGGACGAGTTGTCCGTTGCAGTGGCGGGCATTCAACAAAGCGTTGTCTCACGCTGTGGGCTCGTAAACGAGGTCGTTGTCCGTTGCATCGGATTAGGTTTCGTCGTGAGTATCCCATGGAATCATATGAAGGGTTAAACGTTTGCCGAGATGGGATATCAGACTCTTTTTTTTATTTTGGCGCTCACAAGTAGCTGTTTCTTCGTTGTTCTTCTACTTGCATTTTGAAGACAGAAACGATTTAATACGCGGAATTTCCAGATACTTCCTTGGTCCCAGCGACCGCCGTGCTTTCTACAAGAATTTTATACTTTGGAAATTCTATCGGGTCGTCTGAGAAAGTGTTGTTTTGGAGATGACGCCTTCCGCATGCTCCTGTAGCGATTGTAAACGTCTCTTCCATTTTGTGATGTCTTGTGAATTTCATTAGGTGTGATTATCGAGAATTTATCAGCAGCCATAGAATAGTCAGCGTCGTCGCGAATGTGTTCTACCGGAAGACCATCATGGCTTAAGCTAACATTGGCGGCTGAAATCCGTACTCTCCTACTCTCAACGAGAAGTTAGGGATATTTTTTTGATGTACCTTACTTCATTGATAAGCCAGGACGAGGTTATCACCAAATATTTGTTCGGCTAACGTTTCAATGTTTTCGTCTTCCTCAGAGCCAGTGATGCGAGTCAATGGACCACAGCTGTTCGTTTTCTCGATGTGGTGTATTCGTCGCACATTGAACCGGCCGGATCTTCATCTTATTTTCTTCTTCCTCTTCTTCATCTTTATCTTATTTTTTTATTTTTGTTCTTTGCATTCGTCACATCCACTATGCAGGGGGTCCTAACACCGCTTGTATTCACTTCGTTTTCTTCCAATCACCGTCCACAGAGGTCTGCGAACATTTTTCTTGTTGTTTCAGCTGCTACACGAAGATTTCGCATTTCTTATGAATGTCGTAAAATACTGGTCGAGTCCATTCTCCTTGCTGTTCCGGGGTTATCGGACTGAGGTGTTCCCATGCGGTTTGTGGAAGAGCGTTGGGTACGGGGTCGAGCCAGCAGTACGTTACTTCTTGATGGGCTGCATCGCTAGCCACTGAGGTACCAGTCGCTATCTGATGAAATTTGAGGACTGAAATTAATGAATGCAACATCCCTACATTACAGTTTATCTCTCTATTTTATAGATGTTCCTGTTTCTAACACGTCGCACTCGTTTTCTGCTTCGGTTAAAAGCAACGTTTGACTGTGGGTTATGAGAATAACTTGAGTTTGTGAGTGCTGTGTGTCGGAATTTAAGATGAAGAGTGGAAAAAGAAAATATGTTAAGGTCTTTCATCATCTGTTGATGTTATTTAGATAGGAATTCCTCTTCTTCGTCAACGATACATCATGCTTCACGGTTTTGAATAACTTCTGCGGATAACCTTCCGTCTTCTTTCGGAAAGCGGTCGTGTCATTGTTCATGTGTTCTTAGCGCCTTCATTTTGGGTCTGCTCTTTTCAGATGGTTTCTAGCGATATCCAACAATCAGTCCATCAAACCCTATGTATTATTATTATATTCTCTGTAATGTGCTGTGTGCACTGAATCTAATTCGACAGTACGCCGTAAAGGTGCCGTAACTTCCAAGAATGCTACGCTCACAGTTGGCCAGAATTTGACGCGCTATCGTCTACCTTATTACTTTAATGTGAGTCTTTTGAGGCTATTTTTCTCATTCTTTCCTTTTCAGCCAAATTGTTATCGAAGTCCAATTGGCAACTTCAGGAGGGCAATCTATAGTGGTTTCTTATAACCTCGTTGACTGTGCTGCATCGTAGAAGCATTGCTCAAGGCAAAGTATCGATTGAAATTCCGAAAAGACATGTTTCAACAGAAATGTTGTTTAGGTTTCCTGGGTTTCGTAGATGGTCCATAACTTATTCAGAAAACTAATCCTGCAACTTTCAAGCTATGTTCCACGGAAGTTGAACGTGTTTTTGAAGTCCTTTCAAGCCAAACTTGACATTATGCTGTCGGACCCTAAGAAGTCGGCGGTTTATAGCCATAGAAGTTTTCTAGGTATTTGCAGTTCAGTTTTCAGTCGGTTATTCCTCAAATGTGTAGTGAAAAGGGCTTACTGTTATTATAATTAATTACCAATAATTCGAATAACGATGGCTTTGTGGTAATCAGAAGATCGCGAACTAGTCATCCATTTCTTTGAAATGCTGTCCTATACGTAAATTTTTGTCTTTGTTCAATTCATTAGTTTATGTAACCACAATAATGCTGAGATATTTGCAAAACTCCGGACCGCAAGTATCTGAATTGGGAACGAATGCGCTATACCCTTTCCGGGGGCTAACGCGTTCACCACCACACCATACGGGGCCTTCGTTTCGCCAGTCCCTCAGCTAGTTTTCTATCAGTCACTGCCATCAGCAATCACCCTTTATCTCTTTTATTGATCTGGGGAGCTGGGGCCGGCAATGAACCCAGTTAAGGTGGAGCTGTAGTCGAAGTCAATAGTTTATATTGTACATACCTATCCAAAAACCGTTCGTTCCTGTTATTGTTGGTACTTTAGATGAAAGCAAGTATGGGACCTTCCTACTATTCACACAGTTCTCAGTGCAGTATCTGTTGCTGAGATACGTAAGGTGAGAAAGTAAGTATCTTTACAGTTTTCGATGATTTTTCTGTCTAACCTACGTGCTGTAGTTTATTTCTTGTCGAATTTTGATAAGAAATTTTAATTTCGGATTACGCGGTGTTGCTGAATCTCCGTCATGTAGTTCCCCAAATGTGACATCTTCATCCATAACCCATCTTTCTACGCCTAAGCGTTCAACGAATAACCTTCCAGCGGTGCTTTCCCTACAAAGTTTATCCCTTCATTCTATTGTGTTCCGTGACTGACAGTTTAATTTTAGGATATTCCAAAAAAAAAAACATTTGGAAGTCATTAGTTTGTCAGACGAGCAGAGAATTGTAGTCTGTTATGCTCTGAGCTCACTGGAAAATCTAATTTTCACTGGTGGTGCTGGAACAGGAAAATCCGTGGTACTTCGTCTTATAATCGATTTGCTGCCCGCTAGCACTACTTTCGTCACAGCAGTAACTGGTTTACTTCACGATAATCTCGAGCCTATTAAAAAGTATTTGAACGGATTAACCAATTAATTTAAGTCTTGATGTTGCACATGAATTTCATGCAAGAAATATGTAGTTACTGTTGATAATTGCATCTTTGTTAGGTTTATAACTTTAGAAAATGTTGCTTACCTGCTTGGAGCTATGGTTGTTTGTCGTGTACCTCATTCACTTATGTTTCAAACTTTTTTTCGTAGTGCCAGTTATATTATGTTATGAACGACCACATCTTCAGAGTTTTAATCCATTCAGAGTCTTGAGGTTAATTATTTATTTCCTTTGTCCTTAACTCTCCTTCAACACTTACTATATGAATGGCCCATCCTCACTGGTTGTGAGGGCCTCCAGCATAATTCCCATTTTCTCGGTGTTTTGCTGGTTTAACCATTGTAGTTCCCTGCAGTCCTGAGGTCAGCCTAGGAAGTCTACCCCAGGTCTTTACCACCACAGTCAGTAGTCGCCCTTGTGGATTAGACGGGGATTTGCCGCCATGCGACTACTTTGATATCAGAATCAGAACGGTGATGGACCCTGGTATTGGTTTATTTTTAGCTAGGCTTCCTGATAGAAGCGCCAAACTTTTTAGCCTGTGTTGTCCTGCTGGGGGCATGAATGCGCCCGTTGTACATCGGAGCTCGACACCCAGGAACACCTCCAAGCCACGATGAGGCGGGAGGTTTCGTGAACGTATAGGTAAAGTTGATAAATGAGTGTTTTCGAAGTTAAACTTTTATAAACAAATATGTTTCAATCCAGCAGCAAATAGAGATAGAGAGCAAATAGACAGATATTCACATGTGTAATAGTACGTTGTTTTTTTTTCTATAATCTGGTTTATGAGTGGCTGCTTATCAGCTTGGCGGAGTGACGCTGCATAGTTTCGCAGGGATAGGAGTCGATCAGAGTTCAAATGAAGATTAGCTGAAATGTACACTTTCAAACAAGAACGTGGCCAAGCAATGGAAGCTTTGTACTCATCTAATCATTGACGAAATATCCATGGATCAATCGGATTTCTTTACCAAAATCGATATTTAGGTGAATAAATGGTCCAAATTTCGTGTATAGGATGTGAATGTCCATGAATCAAGTAGAGTAACAGTATGTGGACGTTATTTTGTTCTCAAGACCTGTCCTTGATGGGCTGATATGATCTTGTTGGAATATATTTTTGATTTTTGATGGTTGTCGTCTTCGCGGCGTTGACTTCTTCAGAGCTTGAATGTATTGTTATAGAGCATTATCGGATGCTCATTCTGCGGTCTCAACGCAAAAATGAAAGCTCAGACTAAACGATGATTCCGATGTGTCAAAAAACCTAACGGTTTTCGTTTCCTAAGGATTAAGAGAACGGATATGCTGTTAACACATCCAGAAATGAATTTGAAGGGCGAATGCTTCACCATCACATGTGGCTTGGCACCATCACCTGTATCACCTGTAGTCCCGTTGATCGTCGAGTGACTCGAGAGGGCGCCAGTAATTCTTCCATTTTTTCCTGTCGCATGCAAGAGTAGCCCAGTTGATTCTGCTCCTTCTAGGGACTCGTCGAGCATCATATCTTTCTTCTAGGCTTTTCGTTAAGAACTCTGACCATCGGGTCGGTGGTCTTCCTGCAGTACATTTGACATCCCGAGGAATCCAATCACTAACAGCTCTTGTCAATCGGTGTCATTTATAAGCATTACGTGTCCAGCCCACCTTATCTTCGACTGTTTGGCGCATTTTTGATTTTTGATCGTTCACGCAGGTCGGAGCTTCGGATCCCATCCCTTACTTGTGTGAAACGGGATACTCCTAGCATTGTCCTTTCGACTGCGCGTTCAATAACGCTGAGTGATCTTTCATCCTGCTTGCGTAGCGACCAGGTTTCTGACGCATACGTTAGGGCAGGAAGAACCGTTGAGTCGAAAAGTTGGGCACGGAGTCGGGTGTTCTTTGTTCTCTTCACTACATTCTCGATGTTCTTTCCACACCCTTTATCAAAGTCCGCAAGCATACGTTCCGCTTGGCTAATATTTGGTGTTATAAGAACGATATCATCAGCAAAGCGAAGGTGATGTAACTGCCGACCATCGATTTTCACTCCCATATTTTCCCATTCCAATGTTCACATGACGTTCTGGAGGGTGGCGGTAAATAATTTTGGCGAGATTGTATCGCCTTGCCTAACTCCTCTTTTGACGACAATGTTAATATCGTTGTAGTATGGTGAAATTTTGGTTGTGAAATTTTTGTACAGCTCACGAAGGATCTTTACGTACTGAGTAGGGACTCCTTGACTACCAAGGGCTTCCATGACTGCTTTTATCTCAATTGAATCAAAGGCCTTCTGCAAGTAGATGAAGATGAGACAGAGCGGTTTTTTGTACTCTCTCTGTACTTCAATGAGTCTTGTTATCGTGTGAATGTAGTCCATCGTACTAAATTCCTTTCGAAACCCTGTCTGTCAATCTTGTTTGAGATGACTCGATTGAAAAGTTTGTAGACAACAGACAGCAAGCAGATTGGGCGATAGTTGCTGATATCGCATAGGTCACCCTTCTTGAACAACAACACGGTCTTGCTGGTCTTCCTTGCATTCAGACAGGTAACGTGTGAAGAGCCGAGCCAGTGTGTTTACAAGGACTGGCGGAAGGTTCTTCAGATGTTCTGATCTTATGCTGTCCGGTCCTGGTGCTGTTCGATTTTTCACCAACGAAATGGCATGTCGGATTTCGGAAGGGAGAACCGGTGGAATAACATATCCATAATCTTTTATTTCATAAGACGGAAGGTGGACGTGGCAATCGAAGAGATCTGAGTAGTATTCGTGGATGATTTTCTCCATTTCCTTTCTGGACGCTGTTATTTTTCCGTCTGGGCGTCGGAGTGCAATCATCTTGTCTTGTAATTGGCGAAGCTTCGGCGGGCTTTGCGAATGGTTTTCGCAGCCTCTGCAGCTTCGACCATTACTGCCGCTCTTCTCTCTTCATGATCTTCTTTGTTTTGGGACAACAGCGACATCGATTAGGCAAAACTTTCTATTTTGTGTGATGTGGTCTATTTCGTTATGGTATTCTCCGTTTGGAGATTCCCACGTCCAGCCTTGACGGTGAGGCTTCTGGAATTGCGAGTTATCATGGATGGTTTTGGTCGTCATGAAAAACTCAGAGAGCCGCTCACTCTGTTCGTTCCATTCTAATCCGTCCATATGTGACGTTCTACAGACTCTCTTCTTTGTCCAGTCTTGGCGTTAACAACTCCAATGATGACCTTGAGGAATGTATGGTCTTCTCTGTAGAACTTCTCCAAGTCCATGTAAACGCTTCGACTTCTTTTTCGTCATAGTTTGATGTAGGCGCGTAAACGACGAAGATTGCTGAAGCCGGTGCTGATCCACATCTTTTTAATCGTAAACGTCCGATTCGGGTTGTAAGCTGTTCGAATGAATTGATGTTCATGGACAAACTCGTATTGACGAGAACGCCAACACCGCCTACGCCTCTACTGTCTCATGTTCCGAGGAACAGTTCTTCTTCAGTGTCATAGACGGCGTTGAATGGGTGGCGTCGTCTCGTCTCAGCCAGGCCGATGATGTCGTACCTTATCATTCTTGGTTGCATGAGCAAGTCTTCTATCGAGGACTCGGATGCAAGTGTACGTCCATTGTAGGTACAGATCGTCACCATAGTTCTTGATCCACGCAGCTTCCATTGGCACTGAAGTTTTAGCATCCTCTCCTCACTCGTCCTACCCAACGCTGCGAAATTGGGGCTCTTTCGGGGTCAGGGGAATAAGGCCCACTTTTTTTTTTACTGTGTTTAGCATTTTTGATACCCACGTGTAGCATGCTGGGTTCTGAACGTTGGTGCTGGTTATTCTCACGGGTAGCTTGCCAAGCTCTCCCAGAGTGGACATGGAGCTTATTTGCTGGAGGCGACACCTAGCCGCCTTATATACTTCCCTGTCACTTGATTGGAGGCTTTTGGCCGAATTGTCTCGTAGAATACAATCGAGAGAACGCACTCACGCATGCATGAATACGCCTAGCAATTACAGAAAGTATGTGCCATATCGGCGCAGGAGAAACAGGGATTCCATCCCCCGGATCCACCTGCATCTCAGGGATGCAAAGGTCGCTGTTGGTCCGCGATCAACCCCCTATGCGTCACCTGGGGACGCGCCACGTTGCCTCGCGACTAACCGGCTCGAGATCCCTCACGTGAGGGACATCCGTGGGGCTTGGCACCATATCTCAGATTATTCTTTTTAACGTGAATTTGGTTCATCATCTTATGTTAATACCGTGCAGGTCATCTGGTGCACTAGAGATTTAAAGCTGAGAGTGCTTTTTAAAACAAAGTTTGATCCATGCGTTCACTTCATTGGAACTGTGGAATGTTCATCGAATAATGTTCCGTAAGAATATGTCGAAGTGCTGATAAAGCTGAAATCGCCGAAATGTTGAAAAGAATAAAGAGTGAAGCTCTCGACGTTGATCAATCCCTGAGGGATGCGCCATGCATTCGGCTTCATCAAGTATCGTTGGAAGGGATTGAATGCATATCTGTCCTTTACAATGACTCGCGGTGGCCTGCCGATGTATCGAGCCAGTGCTGCTATCCTCCCAGACAAGTCTGGTACCAATTTGCTGACCCCAGATGGATGGAAGGCTTGGTGGGCCATGGGTGCATTGCATTCCACGTGCGCGTCGCAGTGGCGCTTCCAACCACTGCGCCACACGCGCCCTTGCACTTGTGAGGACAAGGATTCCTAGGAATCGCTTACTCTTCGCTGAAGCTGCCAGATAGAAGTATGCACTTGCTTCTTGGCTTTGCAAACCATGTTGTGTTGATATTTGTTGCTCATTGTAATTTATTAGCCAAGAAAATTGTGATGGAGGCGGTAAACCGTTAGCCGATAGGAATATATTGGGACAATAACATCCTTTTTCCTGACTTTTTTCATCCCTAAATAATTGGAGATGTAACACTTGTTGGTATCAATTTACGTCTTAGGTGATGTCATTGAAAAACATTGGTCTTGCACTTGGTGTTTCTAATGGATCTCGAGGGGTAGTTACTAGATTTTCGAAGAGCGGTTTTCCTGTAGTGAAGTTCCTATCCACTCAAGAGGAAGTAGAGGTACCACCGTTATATTTTGTATTAATCTCAAATCACTTGCTAGTGTATTTTTTGCTTCAGATACTCCCAATACGTTTTTCGGTTCGGATTCCAGGACAAGATGAACATGCTTATAGACGTCAACGTCACTTGCAGTTCGCTTGGGCTATATTAATTCACAAGTCGCAAGGCCTCACCTTGGATGCGGTTGAAGTTAGCCTTGAAAGGTGATACTTTCCCATGCCTTTTCGTTGTATTTTCTCGTTGATTTACTGTCAGCAATTTGCTTGCTTATGGATTACTCAGTGGTTTACAAATTTATCGTCTGTTCAATGATGCTAGAAAATAGTATAGTAGTCATCGTTATGAGCATTCATTACGAGCTAGCAGGCAATATGTCGAGTAATGTACCAATACACAGTCCAGGGCTCGTAGTCTTGCCGTTCGTGTAATCGCTTTCGATCCATGCGTTATCAGATCTAATCATCTTGTCGTGAAGTTAGTTATTGTCGTTTCCAGTACTAATCAGTCTTTTATGCCATGTGATCTCGTTTTTAAGGTACTACGAGTCGATTAAGATGAATGCTGCTTTGAGGAAAGAGGATGAAAATTTCATAGTTCGGAGGCATTGTTGGTGGTGACTGTGGTTGAAGTTGAAGTTGAAGTTGAAGTTGAAGTCACCTTCGCTTTGGACACTGTTATTATGGAATTTTATATTTCAGTATGTCTTTCATTATTGAACTGTCTTTGGAAAGTGAAACGAAGGACTAGCATGGTGTGGTGGTGTACGCGTTAGCTCCCTGAAAAGGTAATAGCGTGTTCGTTCTCCACCGCAGGCACCAGCGGTCCAGAGTTTTGCAAATATCTCATCATCATTGCGGTTATGTTTCACACATACACTGCCACTAAAAAATAGTAAGCAGCAAATAAAAATTGACATTGTTTTCGAATTTTTATGTAGTGGATTTTTCTGTAAATAATTGTGTTCACGTTAAACATGAGTGTTCGTCATTGTTGGGTTATTCCAAATAAAATTCTTTGCTCACGAAAATTCTAACACTTGATCGTAGTCGAATTTACGACGGGATTTCTGCATATTTGACGGACGTTCTTGAAGAACGTGGCATTTAAGAGTGAGCATTAAGTTGTTCAGGAATATGTTTCTCATGGTTCACCAGTTCTTGGTGCAATACTTGTTGGAGTCAATGGTCTATCATTTAGGACAATGTCTGAAGCAAATTACATGTGTGTAAACTGTATGGAGCCCTCTACATCTCTCTACCAGAGCTATTCGGAAGGAGTGATTCGGCTATCGAATTGCGTGGGCTGTCTTTGTTTGTTTAAAGTGTCTGAATGCTGACCAGTACTACTTTGTTCGTTGCTTATGTTAAACGCTGAAATCAGACATTTTAGAATCGCTGTAACAAAGTGGTGGACAAGTATGTTGAATACGAAACAGTGTTGGTTGTTATTGATCTAATCATTCATAATATTTCTGCGTATCGTCATCTCATATATAACATGAAGATTCAGGTATGTTGGGTTAGGTGTGAATACGGAAGTAATTGGATGTGTGGTAAGTATCCAGTAGATTTTGCCATCGTATATAATATCCTGTTTCTTATTCCTCATCCTGGGTAGTTTGCACATGATACTTTTTTTTACAGTTTCCACCATTCGTGTATATATATACATATGTATATAAATATAGGACGTGGGAAAATATGATGGTCAGTGAATCTCTAGAGCAAGCAGGGCCTATTGGGTTAGTCATGAAAGCGAAGGTGCGAGTGGAAAATTTACTGGCGTATTTTTATTCTTTATTCACCAATAAGCTGACGTTTCGGCGGACTTCGCCTTCCTCAGAGCCTGGAAAGGTCAAGTTAAAAGCAATCTATTCGGCCAAACACCTGAATAACCAGACAAAGAAAACGGTAAACCAAGATTTCAATCACAATGAACACGGTTTTGCACACTCACCGCTTTCTATGAGGCTTCCACTGGGTATGTCGCGTGGAGACCAACCGAACAGAATTCACATGGAAACGTAATGTGCCTTTGCCATCAGAATGACAAGCTTATTTACTGCCCAGTATCATGCGTGATAATGAGGCATTCTTTCCTGCGGTTCATTTTCGGATTTTTGGAATTAATCGAGTACGCCTCGTTTTTTTTGCGCGCTTGTGTTTTCGACTTCTGTGCGGGGATCGTGACGCGTACTTCAAAGTCCTCCCGCTCATGTCTCTGGGTCCTATGCGTATCTAGTGAGGTATTTGGTTTAGGTTTGTCGACTGGGTGTTTTTTTATACCGACACAGAGGGGTCTGCCCGTTTCGCCAATGTATTCGTCTCCGCACGCCTTACATGAGATCAGATAAACTGTACCTGAGCTCATGCAATCACCGTCTCTTCCATTAGGGCAACTTATGCAATTTTGCGTTGCACATAGACGGTCATATAGGCGGTTACGAACTAGCTCGCGCCTCAGATTACTCGGTGGCATTTCAACTACGTTTACCGAGTTCTCTAGACCTGCCCTTCTCAAACAGCGTTTTATAGCTGCGCTTACATCATTTGAGATGAAGGGTAGGAAAAACGGGGCGTTTTTATCGCTAGAGTTGTCGTTTGGAGGCCTAGCGTTTCCCCTCTACCTATCCCGAGCTACAGTTTCGTAACCATTAGAAATGGCTATTTGCCGTGCCAAATTTCGAGACTCCTCCCTCTGTTCTTTTCCCGTGCACATGTTAGGAGCGAGTGATTAGAGGTGGCCTACAGTACACACTGGATCGGTCCCCGGTTTGATGCTTCGTCCCAGGCTTAGGACCTTTCATCCTTCCGGGGTCGACATATTGGGGTCAGACTTTTCTGGAAGGATAGCAGTACTGATTCGATACATCGGTAGCCCACCGCGAGTTATTGTATAGACCACATATGCATTCATGTAAATAGCGCATACTGTATTGGCTGTAAGTTGCATTGAAGTGAGTTTTTCCCTAAACCAGAGCTAGGCGAGTTCATCTTCAGGACCTTGCCAGTTATGAAATAACTTATGTCTACCGTTCATAGAAGCAGAGTCGATCTAAAAGAATAGTTAGTCCACTTTCGTAAGCATTCAACGCACAGTATCACTGTACTTATCTCTTAAGGGCGTTAAATTTCAAAGCGCTGTGGATTCATATTCCTCAGTGCAAAATTAAGAGATTGGTGCGAATACGGTTACATTGATCTGTTTACACATTTTGTTATTGACGTGCCTATCACGACTACTTGTTCTCTTTCCAGAGTTATCTTCGGTTGGCAACTATTTTTCTGCTATGTGATGCCTATGATAAATGGATCTCAGGAAGAGTAGGGGTTTACAATATCTACGACTTGGAGTGGATGTAAGCTTTCCCGCTTTAATGTGCCAAAATATGATCATTATAATGAGTCGTGCAGATTTTACAAGAGCTTTCTTCAAAGTGCGGTAGAAATGGTTACATACGTGGCAACAGTAGTGCTTTGTGATCTGAAGCTTCATTCGTATAAATTGGAACGCATGTTTACTGTAAGTCGAGGGACAGTTATGGGATATTACGGTGAGTTCGGGTAAGACGTACAACGACAGACGTATGAGTAGCAGGCACGTTTACGGCTTCGTAGTGTTCTAAATATGACCTTGCTTTTCATCTTTATGAATCAAAACGGCAGTGTCGCAGCTTTGATGTATATTCGTATATTAAATTATTAGTTTATCGAATACTTCTTATTGGTTTACAGCTTCATCATGACTGGGAGTGTTTTTGAGGGTCGGGCTGCGACGTACAGCGTATGGATTCGTCCTTGGTAGGGTCTCCCGAGCTAAGGAGTCCGGCACTTCCATGAGGAAACCCAGCTAAGAGTAAAACAACACCACGATTCACCACCGTCCTGGTATCAAACTAATCGCATAGAGGCAAATGTCCCTCTGATCCACAAAAGCGGCGACCGCCTGCTGCTGTTGTGACGACCTGGGGTCGCCTTTGGCAAGGCTGACCTCGGGACTCCAATACTAGGGCACGCACAATTAGTGAAGATGGGTCATCCAAGTATCTAAATATCCAAGTAAGATCATCGAATATTATATAAGGTTGCATCATCATACATTATTGTCAGGTCATTCATGATCCTTAACATCCCTTATTATTGTTGCTCCATTTGCATTGTTTTATATCGGCGATTGAATCTTCAACGCTCTCCGTTATTTAATTCACCATTTAAAGAATATCGAAATGAGGCCACTGAAGCCTTCAATGTTGAATATTTCTGCTACCATGAAAAAATGGCGTTTATAAGTATAATACACTCTATAGTGGTTACTTCTTTGCGTTTAAAAAATTGTTCCGAAAGCTTCCTTTCTTTACAACGAGAACAGGGATTCCAGAAAACGGTGATAGGGGGCAATCCTGGATTGAGTACCATTTTCTATCTTATTTTTGCTTTTATAACCGTTAATGAGCTGTGGTTAAAATTAAAGTGTTCAGGTAACGTCGCTGTTGTGTTGTCTATCATATTCAAACTAAGCAATGAGTTCTCGTACCGATCTGTCACACAGTTGTTCATTTTTGCTTCACATATTCAAATACAAAGAAGTGAGTTCAAATGCTGCTGACCTTTGCATATTGTCTTCTGAATATTTGTTTAGCTTTATTTCCTGACCTTTCTTTTCTGTCCAACTTCGTCATTGTAACCTCTGGTGTCACGTTTTCTATGGCGTCGGGAATGCTATGTCGATATTTTCTTGAATATTGAAGGTATACTATGACTTAAATTATTCTGATGGGCAAATAAATGATGAATTATTGCGTTTAAATGTCGACATTCAAAGCTATGAACATATAAGTAGCCCTATGTAACCACAATGATGCTGAGATATTTGCAAAACTGAAGCGATTGACAAAAGCCGTTAATGACTGGATTCCCCGGGATTTCAAACATACTGCATGAGGATCACCGATTCGGTGGTCAGAGTTCTTCACGATAACCCTTAAGAAAGATATGCTCTACGAGTGCCTAGAACGAGCAGAATCTATTGGGCTACTCTTTCACGCGATAAAGAAAACGGATAATTTGCTGGCACCCGTTAAAGTCACTCTGCGACAAACGGGACCACAGTTGATATAGGTAATGTGTCATAACATAAGCCCTCATAAGCTCGGGTACAGTCTGTCTAATCTCTTGTAAAGCGTGCGGGGACGAATACATTGGCTAAACGGGTAGACCGCTCTGCGTGCGCATAAAAGAACACCTAGTCGGTAAATCTAAATTAAAACCAAACACTCCACTTGGCGCGCATAGGATGCAGAAACACAACGAAGAAGATTTTGAAGTAAGAGTCACTATCCTCACGTACGAACAGAAAACAACCGGGTAAAACTCTTGAAGCGTTTCGGATCAGTTCCAAAAATTAGAAAATGAATCGTAAGGAGTGTCTTGTCATCACGCGTGACCTGGCACCATAGCTCAGGTTAATCCAATGACCTGACACAGACACAGTCCTCGCCCCTGTAGTACTCTGTGCACTATTGTATCGTAATAATTTCTATAATAACAACCTCGTGTCTGCTTATTGAAATAAAACCTCTAATTGCCGTGGCATTGTTTTAACACCCAGGCCGTGACATGACCTCTACTGTAGTCATCATGTATTGTGACCGTCATAACTTCAGTACAGGTCATCTTCCTGATGGTTTACTTTGACACACAGAACTGCTTTCCTACACTTCTTATAATGAATAGCTTGCCGATAGCTTATCCAAGGCAGATTCTGTGCCAGTAATCGTCTGGGAAAGGCTCTGTTCTGCGCTTAGAATTATGGAAGAGCATTTTTAATGAGTTCATTGACCACTAATTTGACTGGCAATTCACTATTATTTCAGTTCTAATTGCTACAAATAACCACAGTTAGTGGATGTAATGTACGGCCATTAAAATGCAAACGGACTCAACATTAGCTGCAGAACACTTCGAAATACCGACAGCAGTGTGTTTGTATGATGGACCGTAATGATGTACTACCATCGTATAATAAATTGAAGCACACATACCATCCATGCCCAAAGAGTGATAGAGGGAAGTCTGTTCTATAATCTCGAGATATTCTCAAGTTTTCGGGTTATCAAAATATTGTCGCCTTTTGTTGTACAATAAGCAAATCCGTAACGAAATGAAAATAGAGCATGGTTTCATGTGGTAATCACCAAATTGGTAGTGTCCGCGCAAATGTTAATGGAGGCAAATGGAGTAGGTCGGATAAGGTCTTCATGTTTAAAGTTCGTTTCCTTTCCAAGATCGATTTTCTATTAACCTCGGCATTTGGATACAATGTTTACTTCATAGGGTGCACGTGTAGCAGAGTGGTTGGGGACGCAACACCCACACACGTGTGGTTTACATTCGATCCGGCGCCGGGTGTAGCCAACTACGTCGTTCCGAGGACGTTGAATTAGTGCCAGATTGTGTGGCAAGATGAGAAGCACTTATTTGTGGATTACTATTCTTTCAATTATGGAAATGTTTGGCTCTTTCTTGTTTATCTTTTAACCCATTAATGAAATATGGTGCAATGGTCATTCACACCGGGGTTCAAAGTCGGTTTACAGTAGTGTTTATCTTTCATTTATATCTTGCATTATCATTACAAGTATTCTATTTTGATGTAGTTATCCATGGTAGAACCTTTTCTCATGAAAGATTCCTGTTAGTCCTAAAACGTTCTGCGGAAGTAGCGCTTATTACAGTTAGTTTAGGACTGAAGCTGATAGGAAGAATGTTACGAGTTTATTCTTTGAACGATCACTACAAACGCTTGATAACGTCTTTCCTTTTCAGTGGCAGAAAAATTAACGCAAATATATGAAACTAAAGAGCTTCCTGTCAATTTGCAACCAGATTGTATCAACGGAATGTCGTGATGGGAGTCATCGCCTCGTATACCTCATCCTACCCTGCCATTGAGTCCTATTAAGCTCCACTACGATATCGTTTGTGCAGAGCTTAGGGGGAATCGTCGAAAGTAATTGAATATTTAGTGATTGTAATTGTGATTGTGAGTGATTGTGATTGGAGTGAGTAATTGAATACTCACATTAAAAGTAAATGTAGTAATAAGAACAACTTACTATGTATGAAAGCTTAGCAGAATAACCCAATGACTTATCGTTAAATGTAATGAAGAATGTCATGCATATACATGAAATTCATTCTCAGTCACCTTCATTCTCGTTCCAGCAAGTCGTCAGTGGAACCGAAATAGTTCTCGTTGTGATTCCGTTATCACCGGCCTTTGTCGGCAGGTAAATAGCATGTGTTGAGTCATTTCACTGGCTTGCAGTCGTGCGACGGATGTCATTACGTTCTCGTCATCGACATAATGTGTGACGTTTTCTTTAAGCGACGACGATAAACGGATTATGTCGATCCTCACACTTTCATCTATTACTTATGTCGAAATCTTAAGCTTTTTATCGGCTTGTCGCTTATTATAACCGTTGCGTCATCCCACGCTAGTCCCTTGTCGCTCTCTCTGCGTCGTCATTAGTAAACTTTTCACTGCTCCTATTTCAACAAAAAAATACTTAGTTAAAAGTCTGGTATTGTTTTATCTGTTGGACAGTAACTTGATGTATTATTTCCGAGTTTGATGCGAAGTGCGATGCAGGCTGAATAAATTTCGAAGTCTAAGCATAGAAATTCAGCAACTAAATCATGAGACATACGATGAAATGGATAAGTTTGAGCATTTAGAATCACCAATACTAAAATCGGGGTGGGGATAGCGCAATGGTTGGCGATCCCGTCGACCAGGATCCAATGAGCTTAGTTCAATCCCCGCCCCAATGCTCTCCTCCGGTCCACGTGGGAACGCCTTAGCACGGCTATCTCCAAGGTTGCAAGGAGAATTGATTCGACCAGTATTCTACGGAACCCATTTAAAGAAAGGACGAAATCATCAAGCAGCAGCTGAAACAACAAGCGAAATGTTGAACGACCATTGTGGCTGTCGAATGGGGAAAACGAATCGAATGGAACAAGTGCCGGGATCAGCACAGTAGATTTGATGAAGGGCCGTATAAAATAGAATAAATAATATAAGTAAAATGAAATCACGAATCTTAATTCTAGAATGAATTGCTAGGTCATTATTACCTAAGTAGAACTTTCGTTTTTGGAAGCAGTCCGTGGTATTGAACCTAGAGTTCCCAAATTCGTATACACGGTTTGCTCCAAGTTGCTTTGTTCTCACAAAAAAAAGAGATTTAGTTTACGTAATTGTAGGAATCTGGTTTAAGAGTTGCCTTTGTTCCTCAGGTACACAGGTAGAGAACCGTTTCGCTTCGTAGCGTTCGATGCTATTCCTTTTTTGTAAGGCTCCGAAGACAGAATAATCGGTTATCGTTAATTTGAAGGGGATGTCATAGATAGATGGTGCATTACACAATGGAGCTTAGAATCGATCTTTTGCTGAAAACGATTCATCATTAATGAGGAAAATAATAAAAGGCTAATGGAAATTTCCGTAGACTGTTTCCTTGTTTTTTAGTGGGGCAATTAAGTCTTTAAATCGAACTGAAATACTCCATGAAATGCACTTCATGTGTCGGAATTTATGTGTAACTAAAATCAGCGAAAGAAACGTGGAGAAAATGAAACTGATGGGAAATACTCGTTATGCTTTTTTTAGCACTCACTTTTACTTCCAGTAGTTAAAAAAGACCCTCCGTGCGGCTCTTAATTCCTCAGTTAGTTAGCAGTTCTTTTTCCAGAGCTCGTCGTCGTCGGCACATAGATTCAATAATTCTATGCTCCTAAATCGCGTTAAGAATGATGAACTTTTTCACTCTAATAAAATTCTCAGACACCAATCAATGACTCATGGAGGGAAAGTTATTTTTATTCAATTGAAGAAATTCTGGCCTCCTGTCTCCATTTATCGTGTAGAGCAGTGGTTAGAGGTGTTCTGTGATATATTGATTTCATGGATATTTGATGTCCACAGCAGACATGGAAAACTTCTGTACCACAAAAAAAAAACCACTAAGTATAAACGTAGCTCTATAAAAACTGGTAATTATCTTCTCAGATTGCTAAGCTAACAGGACGCTGTTATAGATGTTTTATTAGGCTTACGTTCCGACGCCTCCGTTTTTTTCTGAGCCGCAGTGATCCGACTCGATGGTCCACGGTAGTTCGCCCCTAGCGATGTGGGTGTTCATAGTGTTATCCAGTCGAGCCTTCTTCAGTGATGCATGTTTTTACCGAATCTTCTTGAGTGGTGAATCTTTTTGAATTTTAAAATTTTTTAATTTTATTAATTTTTGCAAATCAGTTTATCATTCGTGGATATAACCGGATAGGAGAGGTGTTCAGATAACATGCAGCGTCGTGCAGTTAGTTTTCATCTTTTTTCACGGTGACACGCTTGGCAATGTGGACTGCATTGGAAATGCTTCGAAATCTACCCAGAAGACAGATGAAGGCTTTGTGCATGCCGACACTTCGATTCGGCGCCGATTCGATCGCGCTGCTGCTCGTCGGCCGGCAACTGACATGCCATTTGGCCTCCTCCCGCCACTCGCCACTACCAGAAGAGTCTTCCACTTCGAAGAAACCAGCGCAGAATCTATTACGCTCGACGGGTCGACCACCAGTACTGTCTCGCTAGCCCAGCGTAGCTTAAGCAATGATAGTTCTACTTGGGAACCTCAAGCTCTGTTCTAGAATGCTGCGAATGGAAAATGTTGGCGCTCAGATGAAAAGTAAAAACTTGCCTTTTAAGTCTTATGAATGCTCAGTAGAAAACTACAAACGCTGCTACATATTTGTACTATCTAAGCTTCCATCTCACACAATTTTAACACTGCCTTTCATTAAGCCTCGTTTACAAACACCTTTTTTCCATCTTTCAAATTCATTTTCTTTTTTCCATTTTTTTTCTTTAAAAGACTTTCCGTACTGATGAACTACTAACGACTTGTGTCTAGACCAATAGATCTTTGAAAAAAAAGAATTCATGTTAAACTTGGAGAGGCAATTTTTGGTCGTCACTCAGGTTTTCAAAGCTTCATTTTCTTCGCGTCGAACAAAAAAGAGTGATAAAATAAGGTATGCAGTGCTATCTATGAGGCATTAGCTCCCGCTATGAATACAAATTCAGCGCTGGTGATGTAGGTGGCCTTCCACCGTCAAATGACGAGCTCATGGATGTACTACATTGTTCTCTTTTCCTATTTTATTTAATGTTATAATAATTCATAGCACAATAATGACGAAAGCTGAAAAATACTTTTCTGTACGATTTCAACCGAATCGATTTTTTTCCTACTTTTTTATAAGAATGGAGTACGAGCCACATCAAGTGTAAAGCTGCCGATCCCTACGTTTCTGCTCAACATAGTGGAAAATATTATAGCAACAATCTTTCAATAGCAAGACAAGGAATGGTATCTGAATATTTCAAGCAATTTGCAGCTTTTACGGCGCTCTGGGTTAGCATCTTAGGAGATCTTCAAGAAGATTACTAGTTCTATGATTCTTCATAATAATTGATGTTTATATGGAGCTGTCAAGATGAGCAACTAGGATTCTTCCACCTCGAGGAATAGGTCTCTTTCTGCAGAGATGTGCAGCAGGGAAGAGTCGATTTAGCGATGGGTAAGTCTACTTTCGCTCGAATTTCTTCGACGCTGTTGTCTCCATTCCATTCACCCAACATTACACACGACAACATACATTCATTCACATATACATACATACATACATACATACATACATACATACATACATACATACATACATACATACATACATACATACATACATACATACATACATACATACATACATACATATACACAAACACACCCACATGGAATACCACTGCTGCTTCCGCTACTTCTGCCGCTTCCGCCTCCGGCGCCTGCTGACATCCTTGAGCGCCAGCACGAGTGCCGTCAGTACACCATCTGCTTCCACTCGCAAGTGTCCGGACACCCGTCCTGTCTACACTTTTTTTCCCCGGGAACGGAAATCATACCGCTTCACAATGTTCTTTCGTGCACATGTACTATTATTACGCTTTGATTTCTCACCTTCATATCGAAGAATCATTCAAATAGTTCAGTTCAAATTGTGATATAGTTTTAATTTTAGACTTAATATTGCCAAGGGAGAATTTAGCGTTCGGTTCGGGTTATCTAAAGTGACGTTTACTGAACTTCGTGGGGTAATTTATGGCGAAGAAATTTAAGGAAGTTCGAAAGATAGTTTATTGCGAAAATGGTGAGCTGACATTTCCAATAAGAGGTTTGTCCGCCTTCAATCCCTTGTGGTACACATTCATTTTCTATGATCAATTTTCGTCCATGGTCACATGACAACTTCAGCTACGACCATGGCAACTAAATATTTGGTTTGAAATTGAATTTTCCGTTTGTCGTTGAGGATTAGTGGTAAACTGGTATCTTCAGCGCTAGCAGCAAAGTTTGTGAAAACTTCTCTACGCTTCCTCTTCTAATATCCATGAATTCACATTTTTAAAAAATCTTAGTGATTTCTTTCCACTCCTTCATCGCTGACAACATCGTTAATGAAATCTGTATTCAACGAAGAGAATAACAAAATGTCATGAAGAAAACCTGGCCAACACTGCTTAGAAACATAGCCTCACTTCTCTTTATCCTGTCTTTCACAACACTTCTGCCCTTCCTTTAAATGAATTAGGTATGCCTTTTTTCATAAGCTGGTCATAAGTTGGTACTCATTGAAGGAATGACTCTGCATGTTGCGGTGGCGAATCGTAGTTGTGGCTCGCGGTCTTTCGTTCAGGGATTTTAGAATAGAATTCCCTTAGTGTCCGACAAAACAGCGAAGAGTTGAAGCAAAGTCGTCAGACCACTCTTGACAAGAGTAATATCATTATGGCCATAATATGCGGCATTATTTCCTTCGGATTTTGTTATTTCTCGCCACACAAGTTTACGAAAAAGTCACCAGATGTGTTGAAGGGATTAGGTCACAATGAAAATTATGACTCTCATTGTTGGGAACCAATCATTCTGAGCTGCACCGTCATAACACCCTTTTTCTTTTTTAATGGACTCTTCTAGTTACCCGTGCTTTCGGGGCAACGTGCGAATGAAAGCATCGAACTAGAAAGCCGTAGAGAGTGCTCCCAACCCTTCATCTCTCTCTCTCCCCCTCTCCATCATTCTCTCATCTGCATACACTTAATGGCGATACGAGCGACTAGCATTTATCGCCTAGTTCTCATATCTTCCTATCCAACTCACACGATCCGTCCACTCTCGTTTTTCTTTCGCATTACCTATTAATTTTTCACTTTCTTTGCCTACCTCATTTTTTTACTGATGACTCACATCTTTTATTTTCAAGGCTTTCTCCTTCTCGTTGGCTTTTCGTAGAGATGCGATTCCAAAGATCATGCTAAGGGAGGCTGGATCCAATTTCATTAAGAAGAGAGTTGTTTGAACGATGCCCACAGTTTTCAACGATAATCATCTTTCTTCTCTCGCCTTTGTTTACCGACAATCAATCGGCTCCACCCTTTTGCCCGCCTCCGAGTAAAACATAACCGATGATGTAAGATCATCTCGACATCGAATTTCGTCGCAATATTCCATGGTTTTTCATTTTCATCGTTCTTTTCAACTTCTCGAACCGTTTGATTACTTAGTGCTTTTCCATGGAGCATCTATAGGCACATCTGCACGTGTATTAAGCCTTCAGTGTCGTTTCGACGGCATGTTTTCGACCAAAGAACCCAGCAGTGTTTGTGCCGCATTGCTGAATTCATATGGTCGGACATCTATTTTCGGTGTTTGGTCTCACCACTCGTTATTCTTCTGTTCGCAGCTGAAAGTTTTGTGTTTATCACTGACGGATTCGAAAAAGTCCATAGCATTTCAGCATTGCGTCTATACTGTTTTCTACTTTTTTTTTCAGGTAGCAGACAAGGACTGTGATGGCGTACGAGACTAACTACGTGAGTGTTCCCACAGACTTTCAGCTAGCAGCGTTGATGTTTGTGCTTCTGCGAGATTCGGAGTATGCATAGATCGATTACATGCTATGCCACCAACGCGCGCTTTTCCTAGTCATTTCATCTCTTATTCGCTTTCGGTTTTGCTTTGTATGTGACAATTTTCCAGCCAATTCCCTACCGGAGCAAGCTGACCGAACCGTTTGAACCAGGGCAGACCCTCACCGTTAAGGGAAAGACTGGCGAGGATTCGGTTCGGTGAGTTGTTCGGACAGTACCACCTTCCAGAGTGATTTGGACTTAGTGATAATTGTTACTATATACGGTGACCGGTCTTATTGGGCTGGTCCGTATACATTGGTGTGATGAATTTGTGGAATGTGCGTTGGGACAGATCGTGGTTGCAGAACCGGTATCGCCTACACCGCTGGGTGTCGGTGTGAATGTTGCTGTGGGCGATTACGAAGCAAATCAGCCGCTTTACAGCGCATCATTTTGTTTAAACAGTAAAGTGGCCTATAATGTAAACGTCAGTCAGTTGTGTGTAGCACTGATAGAGCCTTCAGCAAATGAACGCTGGAAACATGCAAACAATCCTTAGCTTTGCAAAGATCATTGCTATACTGAAGAAGATTCAAGGACTTTTCACCTCTGGAACACTAAGCACTGTAAATACTAATAGGAAAAATGAAAAGGTACTCGTAGAGTTTCACTTCTCAGATATTTTCAGTAAAATTAATTGCCTCTGAAATCCTTGAAGTAGAATATTTCATTTGAAGACGTGTTATTTTACTATGGAGTATTACATGGAATTGATGTCGGCGAAAAAACGCGAGATGACGATAACTGGTTAATTTTAAAAAATTAAAGCGGATGTGGCACTTTAGAAGTCGCTGGATTTCTCGTAGGTTGTTCTTCTAAGTTTGGTGGCTACGGTTGCATTTAACATACCTTTTGAGTAAAACCGTCCAGCCAGCTTTTTCGACTTCTGTTTAGTTCTGTCAATTTCTTATGTAATTTTCCTGTCAGCTTCTACAAAATTCGGAAAAATCCATTTTAAAATTTTCGATTACTGTAGCTAGGAATTTTTCACACCTTGACCTCTTTATTCCTCTTTGGTTCTCGTTGTAACACTAATATTTTCCGATGGGCTACGAATTATGAAGATGCAACTGTCTACCCATGAAAGACGTCCATTCTACCAAAAAAAATTCCAGTCAGAATCGATAGTGCAGCAAATATCTGAAAACACTGGGAAATATGACTGCTTTGCTTTCCTTCATGGAGAGTACGGAGACATAAACTAATTCCACTTTCGTCAGTTTCACGATCAATTTGCACAATGCGTCAGCTGATTTCTCTGGAAACGATGTTCCCCTCCATGTCAGTGTGCGCTTCGACGAGGGAAAGGTGAGTCCTCACCCCTTAGGGTTGTTTTTTTCAATTTCTTAAGTTATAGGGGTGCAAAACAGAAGTCCTGTAAAAAAACGGCGTGAAAACTTTTTTAAGCTCTTGAGAATCGCGATTTTGTCTTGGTAGAAAACGAAAACGTGCATTATGTTCGAAACGATTAGCAGATTGCAGTGAAGCCTATTTGAATTAATGCATTGAAGGAGTATAGCTTAATGATAGAGGTGTCATGCAATGCACATGTTGTCATTGGTTCGACCTGGCTGCTTGGACAAATGGAATCGGCACTAGATTTACCTAGAAGGGTAAAAATACGTATAATAGATCAGTAACCCACTAGAAGTCATTTTGTGTGTCAAATATGTATTCAATCACCTCTGCGGAATCGACTGTGCTATGGGATTGATCAAAGTCGGGCTCTTACATCTTATGAGACCGGAAACATTTGTTCAGAAACTATGTTGAATGTGCTAATTTGAGTTGTTTTCAAGAACTGCTTGTTTTTTGCTGCTAGCTGAATGGTTTCAAAAGACCCCCATTTACTTTTCTGTGGTGCGAATGGAGCTGTGGTGTAAGTAAACCGGATCGGCGGTCGAGTGGTGCGGCAGGAAACTGGCGAACTGACGTGGAAAACAGTGTAATAAATCCATAGTGACAGTACGCAGCGGCCCATCAAATTTAACGATTTCGAAACTCCGTCGACTTCACCCTATTTGGAAAACAAGAGGAAAATTCTTGTTTTGGGAAAATTCGCGATTGTAGCTGGATTTCAGATCGTCTGCAATTCGTTTGCAAAGGGAGAGTGGGGAAAAGAGGAGAGAAAAAGCAATCCGTACAAGAAAGGCGATGACATCGACATTCGCATCCGCGCTCACGATAGCAAATATCAGATATTTGTTGACCAGGTATGATTGCTTAGTGATTTATTTCCATATAGGCACTGATCAATAGAAAACTAGTTGAGAGGCGGGCGAAACGAAGGATCCACATAGTGTGGTGGTGAAGGCGTTAGTCCCCGGAAGGGGTGATAGCGCGTTCGTTTTCCACCGCAAACACCTACACTCCGGAGTTTTGCAAATATCTTGTCATCATTGTGGTTATTTCCATACAGTTGTCGAGCTGAACGCCAAAAATGTTTTCCGTTTAGTGGAAAGACATAGGGACATGAATTCGACATTTTGCATTTCTTGATTGTGACGAAGCGCACAAATTGTCCGTCAAAGAGAATTGATAGGCGTCGCGAGTCCATCGGAGAGCAAAAACGCCGTGGTCGTGCGATTACTCGTCCATTCCAAGAAAAATGCTTACTTGTATTCCCAGAGCACCATTCTTTTTTATACACAGCCTTTCTCAGATGGCTAAAATTGGCATATTTCTTCTGCTGCCAAGCAGCCCATAAGATAATGGTCCATTCCTTCTGCCACCTTCGTACAAGTTCATCGGTGTCATTTGAAAAAGATTTGAGGAGAAAAACGCGATTACTAAAGAATATTTACGCATTCGTAGTGTTCTAGCAGACATTAAATTCGAATCTCTTCTTAGAACGGAGACCTTCATTGTAGTGAGCTTGCTTGAAATCTCAAAAACACTCCTTATGCCGCTGAAAACCGATTTAATACCGAGTTTGGGTTACATCATAGCACTTAATGGAGTCCCGCAATCGTTTACGTGTTCTCTTTGACTGCTACAAAGAGTAGTTGAGAGATTTATCACGCGTGTTAAGCCGAATGTATACAAAAAGGCGACATATTGAAGAGAAGGTCATTACGACTGCTTCAGCATTCTTTAGAAAAACCTGCTTCGCGCCTTTTGGATTCAACTCGTTTTCGAATGAGATTCCTTTTATTAAAGTGTAGAATGAATCATACATAGGTGAAAAGGGAACATCCATCTTGAACTACAAAGTGTAATATTGTTTCCTTGAAACTCATAGATCTACTTTATCAAAGGTTTTGTTATCCTTAAAGTATTATTCGACGTAAGTATATTACAGAAGGAACTGAAGGAGTACGAGCACCGCCTGCCGCTTTCGTCTGTCACTCATTTCTCAATTGACGGAGACGTACTAATCACTCACATACACTGGGGAGGAAAATATTACGTAAGACGACTATCCATGGACGTGTGGCCATTTCCAAGTTCCGTTAGTTTGCTTTCAGCCTGTACCTTATGAAAGTGGACTGGCTGGAGAAGGCCTTGCCACTGGCAAAAGCCTTTTTATCTATGGCATGCCGGAAAAGAAGGGAAAGCGATTCCATATTAATATTCTTAAGAAGAACGGCGACATTGCATTGCACTTCAATCCGAGATTTGACGAGAAGGTATTGTGCAGACGTAGAAGTGCCGGCGATGTTTAAGCTCGTAATTTTTAGGCTGTCGTTCGTAACTCGCTCATCAGTAATGAATGGGGTAATGAAGAACGTGAAGGCAAGATGCCCTTCGAGAAGGCTGTTGGATTCGATCTTGAGGTCAAAAATGAGGATTACGCCTTCCAGGTGAGTTTGTGAGGTTTATAACTTAAATCGAACATCTCACTTGCGTTTTCAAACAGTTAAAATATATGTCAAATACTCTTAGGTAGATGTAGAGAGCCTCAAAAGGCGATCATATTTTCATCGTCATATTTTGTTAATATTGATAAAGTTAGTCTCGCTGGATGTCATTGTAAAATATAAACTTCAGGGAGCGCATGTAACGCAGTGGTTAGAGTCGCCTTGCAATGCAAATGTTGCCTTTAGTTCGTTGCAGCACCTCGCGAATACCATCCTCGCCATCTCTCTTTGGTCTTAAAATTTGTATCAGAGCTGTTTTGGAGGATGAAAACGATGACCGGATGCATGGCGGAATTCAACAAATCACAGATCAGATAAAGGCATTCTCTGAGGGATACGCCTTGCCTTCGAACTGACTCTCGTTGAAGATGACTGAATGCATATCTGGGCTAATACTTCCAGTGGGAACCAATGCATCAACTCAGTAATTCTCAAAACCACTTTCTTTTAACCGGCGGCATTGATCAAATAATTCACTGTTTTCTTGATGAACAAATACGAGGTTACTAACAGAAAAACTGACGCTTCAGCGGATTTCGCCTTCTTCAGGGACTGGAAAGGTCAAGTTATCCGCAACCTAGCCAGCCAAACGTTTCCAAAAAGGAAACGATGACACCTCATTTCCATTCACTTTTGATATAGGACAGGTTCTCCACGCACTCAACTACAGTGCTTCGAAGGATTTCGAGGGAAACATGGCCTTTCCATAGAATATTTAGTGAAAGACTCATGGAGAGCGGTGATTTTGCAAATGAGCTGCTTTATATCTAGTACGATTGAAAATTAAGTGTCGTAGTTTTTTGTTGAGGCTGTGGAGGTGTTTGGCTGACTAGGTTACGGTCAATGTGACCTTTCTAGGCTCTGAAAAAAGCGGTATAAACGTCAGCTTTTCTATCAGTGGAGAATGAAGTAAGGACCTCATGTTTGCTCATTAATAAAGCAGTGAATTTTCAAGTTAGTGTTTAGTGTTTTCCTACCCTAGAGGGACTGGAGACTTGGTGGGCTCAGGGAGCAGGATTGGACCTGCGACCGATCCAGTGTGCACTGCAGGGCAACTCTAACCACCGTGCTACATATGCCCCGTAGCTCAGGTGTATATTTCTACCATCTTTGCAACGCCTATTGAAGTCGGATAAATGTGATGCTTTCCTTAGAGATACGGGTATCATAGATTTTGCATCTTTTTTAAAAACGAGGTGATTAGACATTATGAAGTGAAATATTCGAAAGTCGGTTCGTTTCAGATCATGGTGAACGGCGAGCGATTTGCGTCGTATGCGCATCGGCTGGAGCCGCACGAGCTAAACGGTCTGCAAATTGGCGGCGACGTCGAGATCACCGGCATCCAAATGCACTGAGGACCGTGGGCTCATTGGCCAAGCCAAGTCCACGTTTCTCTTCCATTTGTCACTCAATAACTCTGTCGCTAACTGCAGTATCTCCTGTATTCGTTGATATATTCCATTATTCTTTTGTGTATTCACAATGGATAAATTGGTCGTTCATCAAGGCGTTCACCAGGCCGCTAGTCTCCTTTTCTCATTATCATTATCTTTCCCGCGTTTTATTATGAGCTATTAAAGTGTCTCCGTCTTTTTTCTTAAGTTTATAAAGTTTCTTATTTCTATCTGCTTTTCAAGGTTGACTGACTTTGCCGTAAACTTTCAATGGTGGCTGTTCTCCTAGGTCGTTTTGTTCGTAGCCAGAATCACAAAGAGGGAAACGACGTCAGAAATTGAAAACATCGAGAAGTGATCTCTATAGGGAAATTGTCAAGGAGCTGAATGAAAGTAAATAGAGATAACGTATAGTTTAATGATGAATTTTATCCGTTAACAAAGAAACGGTTATAAGACAATGTAAGCTTTTGTTTACTGCCTATTACGATTGTTCACCGAAGGGTACTATGTGTGATATAACTACAATGGTGTCGAGACACTTGCAGAACTCCAAACCGCTAGTGTCTGCGGTGGGAAACGAACGCGCTAGTATCTTTTCCGAGGGCTAACACGTTCACCACCACACTATGCGGGTAATAGCGCATTCGTTCACCACCGCAGACACCTGCAGTCCGGAGTTTTGCAAATATCTTAGCATCATTGTAACTCTAAGACAGTTTGCAAAAGTAACAAATATCTTCTTCTAAACTTAGTACCATCAAAAATAACGGGATAAATATCCATAAAAATCCACAATATATTGGAAAGGAGTGCAAAGTCCCACAAAATTTCCCAGTAGAAAGTTTCAAAGTTCTTCCTAGTGATGGAACTATAAAAATGCTTTTTACTCGCAATAGGAGTATTTGTCTTAAATTTGAACGATAGCGAAAGTTCAACGGAAGTCATTTGACCGTGAACGAAAACTAGCGAAAGTAGGGAAAGGCGGTTTTTGCGATCAAGTCGACCTTCACACACAAATTACCCTTCGCAGGGAAACAACACCGGCTTGTAAAAACCGAGATTTGAAATTCATACCGTATCTAGGCCATCGCAAAAAAGAATTATATTTTTTTCATATTTCTTCGTTGTTCGAATTAAACAGCGACAGTCGATTGGGTTGACAGAGGAATCTGCACATCGCTTGAGAAACGCTTTCCCATTTAATAAGCGTCGACACATAATTGATCGTGTTGGTTTTTTCCACACTATATTAAAGAAAACAAAGACGAGAAAAGAGACTTAAGCATTTCATCTGACCGGAACAGCAAATCAATTGGAGGAAAGCTTATTATGACAATAAGAGGTTCCTCGGAATTCACTTGAACTGCATTTCACCGAACGATTAACCCAAGGTTCTCTCGATTAACGTCGTGACTGCGGAAGAAGAAATCGGCACATTTATGCTCTAATGCTGAGGTTAATAGAAAGTCGATCTTGGGAACTAAGGTTCTCTATTTTTTTCAAAATTGGAAATCGTTCTAGGAAATAATAAGGACAAGAAGTTTTTATTTCTACTATTCTCTCTGAACATTCTAAGTGGAATTTCTTCTTTTTCAATATAGTAACGACCTCGTAGTACGAAGGGGATGCTTCTTATTGGTTTGGAGAGCGAAGTAGAGCAATAGGCATTCATCGAGATGTTTTATCAGCTTCTTACTAAGTGAATTTCTCAATAGAGTTTTTATTTGGTTACTCATATCGCTACTTTGGTCTGTGTTATCGTTCAAAAATGAATGATACAGCAAAAATTATTTTATCGTATTTGGTTTTCCAGTTTTGAAGGCTGAAAAGGAGCCACACAAAGGCGAACAGCTGAGAGGGCGGGCCGAAGGTGGAGCTCGCCAAACATGCCGTCGAAGACGTAGAAATCGTCGTCGGGCTGGGAACCAGTTCACTCACGAGTTTTGACACGAATGGAGGTGGCGAGAGGGGCAATAAGTCGCTTTTTGTACATTACGGCAAAGTGTGTCCGTCGAACTTTCTCTGAACACAGAATGGCATCTCCCAGTTCATTGTCACCTTGTTGTCCACGGTTGCCACCTGAGCACAGAGCTCCATCATCCAGTCTTCTTTTCATTACCATCAACTGTCGCTCTTCAGCAGCAACCTTGCGTCAATGCATTAAAAAACCGGTCCTCTTATCGAACTTTTCTCATTCTGAGATGTTCCTTACTGTTTCGCTGGACTTTTTTTCGCAAATTGCTGAAGTGTCCGCTTTTCCAGATGAACTTATTGCTGTTTATCTTCAACGAAATGCAGACAGCAGCAACATTATTTCCTATTCTTGGACTGTTCATACTACGCTCCTATGTGCTGTCTACAGATGCAGTACCATCGCATGTTGACACCGACGAGGATGTGTGTGAGTAGAAGGTGATCATTCCTCGCACGGCTATCATTTCTTATGCTGGCGAGGTCGAATCTCTCGTTTCGAAATATTTTCCGAAGGAAAGGGTGAGGAGATGTCGAAATTTTTGTGCGCTTTATTCGTGCATCATTCCGACGGTGGATGTCATAATTGCCTGAAATGGTAATGCCAGTTGAACTGCGGTGAAAGCGTTTTAATTTCTCTCAGAGGTCAAACTCGAATCTGAAATGGTTGAGCTGAAATGTTCATGCGGAGTATTCCACGTATCTATCCGAGGAATTTTGATACAGTCCCTACTAATTCATTATGCGTTTGCTAAAATAATGAAATAAATGCATAAACCTTTTATACAATCGTCTATTTAACGCCCGACAATAACGAAGAACGATTTCTCAACGAATGGAAGGGCTATTTTAGGACTTAGGAACCTTACAAAATCATCGAAGAATTTTCGTCATCGCCATAATCGTAGGTGTAATTTTTCTACAGTATCCTTCCAAATTTAAGCTAATTTAGAGCAAAGTTACCAAGAATTTCAATGTGAGTGAAGAACATGCAAAAATGAGAAGAAACTGAAGAAGTATGATTTTTAAAAGTTCCTAGGGATATGCAGCAGCAGGAGGAGCCAAACAAACACTGGGGAAAGCAATTACGCCTTGTTGGGCGCCTTGGTTTTTCCCTTGCTTCATTGCTCAAATTACGAGAAGTGAGATAAAAAAGTGAAGAAATACGATGACAAGGATTCTGCGGCATGAGAAATATTCGGAGTCTCAGTTGTGCTCCGAACCTGCCATTACGCTTGCCGGTGGTGGTTCACGCACCATGCGCGTTCCTTGCTTTGGCTTTCTTTCGGCCAATTTTTTGATCCTGCGATGCTATCACCAAGTAGTCGTTAACAAGTACGAAGACAGTAAGCAAGTAGATAAAGGATAAAAAATAAAGCTCTCGGCATTGATCAATCCTTGAGGGGTGCGCCATGCATTCAACTTCATTAAGTATCGTTGGAGGTGATTGAATGCATATCTGGCCTTTACAATGACTCGCGGTGGCCTGCCGATGTATCGAGCCAGTGTTGCTATCCTCCCACGCAAGTCTGATAGTAATTTGCCGACCCCGGAGGGATGGAAGGTTTGGTGGGCCATGGGCACAGAGATCGATTCCACGTGCGTGTCGCAGTGGCGCCTCCAACCACCGCGCCACACGCGCCCTAAGTCGATACTGTCACCAATTGCTCATTGATGAGAATTAAGGCAGTAGGTAGTAATTAGAAGAATGAAGAAATATACATCGTGGGCTTAGGAAAATCGAAATTTTATGTTGGGATGAGAGCTTGTAGTCAAGGGTATTTTATTCTAATTGATGAAGTTTAATATTAGTTGAGAGATGCTGGTTTAAAGTTGCAAGAGGCCATTTTTTCGCGTCCAATGTATTGTGCTCAGTAGATGTCCGGCGTCGTCTGCTAGTGTACGTTTGTCGGACACGCAAGATTTTAATGAATTCGAATTTTAGACTGGTGTATAAGGAGTGTTTGGAAGTAGTATCCATGGAATAGTAAAAGATGGTTGAATTACCAAAACCGGAAAGCATAGGACACTATTGTTTACCGAGTAAGCGGACATCGGTCAGCACCGTTCGTCGACGTCGCAAACAAAAGCTGCTCAATGGATTTCGTTCCCCCTAGTCGAAGTAAAACATCACATTTTCGGTGTGATGCTACTTTTTTTTACTACTTTTAGTGAAAAGGTTGACAAACGTAGCTGGCCGGGCTCTATCGTTCGACTGCATTACTCCTAGCTCTCCATTCGGACGAAAATGGTGAAATATTCTCAGGATGGACAGCCCTACTGGAAAGAATAACAAATGTACATTGCACTTCGAAACCCTGGAGAACCATTCAGTTACTAAGAAGTGGTAAGAAATTGGGCGAGGGTTGAACTACTTCGAAAACAACATTCTTATTCAATGAATGAAGCGGAGGATGCTAGACGTTTAAACGTTCAGAAGAAAATTGCACTAATGCCGCATTTGCTCTAATAGTTCAAAAGTTTAGATTGAATGTGTTACTATTTTGGAAATGAGCGTTGGATTCACCATCTATCCGGATTTCACAATATCGATTGCAAATAAGATGTCGACTGTAAATTAAGCTCATAGTTGCCAGTGTAATTTGGAATATTTCAGATCGGTCGGAATCCGTTAACGACATCTCCAGTTCAAACAATTTGCTTTAATCTGCAGCCGACAGCTTCTGCGTACGAGGATGGCCATCTTCCCTATGCCACTTAGGCTAGAGATGAACAGGACTTGAATAAATCTCTGTATATGCGATAAATATGTTAGGAGCAGTGCTTCCTTGTTCTTAAATAGATTTTCTTGCTTGTTTGTCCTTACGATGTACTCCGTCGGGAATAAGGTTCGATAACATGATTTTATTCAAGACAGGCATCAATCAGCTGCGTAATTTGTAATCGTTTACATTACAGTCGTCAAGTTAACAACATTAAACCAGTCGTCATAATGCGGTTCGCCTGCAAACTTTCTCAAATACCCATTAATGTGTTCCTTGTGCTAATTCGTTCTAGAATTCCAGAAAACTTAAAATGGTATCTCATGTAAAATCCTGCCAAAAAGTAACCGGAATTAGATAAAAAGTTTACATTGTGATTTCGACTGCAACCTCAGCTTAACTGGGTTCAATGCCGAATAGTGCTTGACCATATCAGTCACGTTGATGCGTGTTAGGTGGGGCACCATTAGGATAAAAAGAATTGAAAGGCTGAACGCGGGCCTAGGTGGTATAGTGGGTATCACGTAGGCTCCCCGAAAGGGTAACGGCGTGTTCGAATCCGGCCTGGGTCCCAAGTTTTATATCTCGGAGTCACTGTGGTTGTACTTTACATAAAATCTTGTCATGAAAAAATAATGGGCACCAGATGGAAAGTTATACGTCGTGATTCAAAACAGTATTTGAAGCAGAAAGCAATTTTTCTTGAACAGTATAAACATTGCGTGAAAGCAAGCACTACGGTAACTTCGAATCTAAACAATACCAGACGAAATGGTTTTTTTGTATAGTGAAATAATCAAGTTCAAGAAGACAATCATGGAATTCGATCTGGCTCAAAGTTAAGTCTTCATTTTTGGACGGACAATAAATTGATTCCATGTACTCGAAACATTGATGAAGTGCAAGAGAAGGAGAAAAGAAAAGCCTCACACTTTTTTAAATGACCCATTTTCACGTCTACCATCTGGATCCCAGCACTTCCCACATACTATTCGTTTCCTCGTATCTATTTTCCACGAAGATCTTCCAGCTTTATGTGTGGCTTTTTGCTGCTTGAGGATTTTCATTTCATCTTGAATGTCGTAGAATGCTGGTCGAGCAATTCTCCTTGGAGCTCGGAGATAGCCGTGCTGGAGCGTTCCCAGTTGGAACGCAGTGAGTGCTTTTTCCCTGACAAGTTTTGTGCCGATTTCCCGACCCCGAAAAGGATAAGAGGCTTGGTGGCGCGACGCGGAATCCTAATAGTACCGTGCTCGTGATGACAGACATCATTACCACTGTGCTATCCGTCCCCTAATCTGCAAATTGCACAGAATAATTTAGGAGATTAGGAATACAGAGACAACCATAGCATCGCTGCAAGCCGATCAAGGCAGTATGTTGTTTGTCAATTAGTCCTGTGTGCTGTTCAAACAAATGCAATTATAACGTAAAATTTCCGCACATCGTTCTCGCTGTTGTTTTCCGATGCTGCTTTTTCCCGAAATGATTCCGAAATTTCCCGATCTGTGGATTTCATCAATATTTCTTCATTCTCCTCGTCTTCTTAAACCTGTTACCCACAAAAGTAAGCCAATTTGAGTGTGGGTGCAGCTGTCGTGTGAGTATTTGATCGTACTCACAAATCACGTTGTGCGTCGGTGGAGTAGGTTTTCCAGGGAATTCGTGTATAGCTGTCTCCAGAACTTGATCGTATGCAGCGAACCGGCTTTTATGTTTCGTAGAATGCCTTTCCAAAACAAGTGTTTTACCAGTTATCCCAGAGAGATAGGGGACACCTATGTGGTGCTGTACTGAACTAGTGACGCTGCACGTGTTATTTTAACGGCACGTCTAAGCACTGCGCTCTTAGCGCGTTTGATAGTGAAACAGTGTGCAAAGCATCACAATATTATAAATACTTCTTTCATTCGCCATATTCCATAACTTTCCAGACAAAGCATTTTGTTAAGTGGGTTGCAGCATTTTAGCGTGCTTATTATTGGTGTGAGCATCATCTTAATTCTTATTATTACATCCTATTCATTCACCTACGCGGAGATGATTTGTTTCTGAGGCTGGTGATCTTGACGAGCACCATTCGTTGACGTTTAAATAATATCGAGCTGCGAGCTTAACTTGTTGATTTGGCCTGTAAGCACTCGGTTGCGAGCTCAGGTACCACTTGAATAAAATAAAACCTCTCGGCGTTGATCAATTCCTGAGGGGTCCTCCATGCATTAGATTTCATTGAGCATTGATAAAGGCGACAGAATACATATGTGGCCTACACAATGACTTACGGTGGCCGCCTACCGATGAGTCGAGCCGGTGCTGCTATCTTCCCAGACAACTCTGGTACCAATTTGCCAAACCCGGATAGATGGAGAGCTCAGTAAGCCAGGGGCAAGAGGATCGACCCCAAATGTATCACATGGTGCCTCCCACCACTGCGCTACATCGTCCGCTTTGGTAAACCCTATATTGAAACCTATATTTCACAAAGAGGACCGCTGCAAATGGTGTTGAAGTATTAGGCAACGGTTGTCGGTCGTTCATTAGTCGAGGATGTCTTTGAGTAATCCTAATGGACCACATCTTCTGTTGTTGAATTTTTCCATTTAAACCGCTCAACGGTTGAAGCACTCCTAAAACAATAATCCCTTGCCAGAATGGCTAGCTCTTCATAGCTAATTCATTCTATGTCGTGCCAAGTGTCTTTCATGGACTTGCTACTATTGGCTCCCAGTTATGGTATAATCAAAATCTTATCAATTCCCTTAGTTCTTTTAAGTTCTACCTCTTTTTCAATAGTGGAAAAGAATTTCAGTAATTCCCACGGAAACGGAAAAAAGGCGAGTTTAAGTGAAAAGGAAAAAAACTTGGGGTGTGACCTTTGATTAGGAGCTTTCAAGGTGTCCCCTTTTGTTTTATTTGAGTGACATTGGTGTCCATAGCAATGTGGCGGCAAAAGGCTCAGGAGACATTGGTGAAGCATTCTTTTCTATGAGGACAGAAAGGCTTTCTTTTCGTGGGAAATTCATAAGATCAATAAACCAGAGTTCCTTTTATGGTACGGAAAATCGACGAAGTACCAGTAATTGTGAAATAAACGTTGCACTGATAACCTTATGTCAGATGATCACATAGTTTACCGGTTAATGCAAGAGTTTATTGAGTAAGTTTATTAAGATTATTAATTGTTTTTAATAATTTTTAAGTTTGTTTATTACTAAGTAAGTTTATTAACTGACGAATCTTCCCTGCGTTCGTTTCATGCGCCATTCGCCTGTCGAGCTCTTTTTTTACTTTGAAATTC
The DNA here is from genome assembly GCA_009735665.1 of Angiostrongylus cantonensis. Taxonomy (NCBI): domain Eukaryota; kingdom Metazoa; phylum Nematoda; class Chromadorea; order Rhabditida; family Metastrongylidae; genus Angiostrongylus; species Angiostrongylus cantonensis. Next base: position 1,137,363 of record MQTX01000094.1, read on the forward strand.
GGAAAAGGCTTTCTGGTACCGCCGACCAACTTGGGACTAATTGAGTTTCCTCTAGTCCTTCGAGTTAACTCTCGTAGTCTTTAAATAGTCAATGCCATTAGCAGCGAATGACTTTCGATACTACTTATATTGAAGAGTGGTCCACCGATCAAGAAAATCCCGAACCTGACGTTGCAGCTTGCGAATACTGGTAATGGCTATTCATTGAATGCTAGATGTTCTTTCCGTAGATGGCGTCTTTATTACTATAAATGGAAGTACAGTGAACTCCAATCAATTACGAAACGGAGCAATAATCTTCGAAAAGGTTCCTCCACGCTGAAGAAGATCTTTTCAGACGTGCTCACTGCGATGGTGGACTTTGCAAGAAGCTTGAATTTAAAAATTTTTGTAAGAAAAAACGATTCCTTTAACCTTCTTCCTTCTTTTGCGGATGTTCATTTTTTTTTGCAAATTATTGGTCTCTAGAATTAATTTTTATCAAGCTTAGAGTAGTCGGAATCTTTTGCAATGATAGGTTTTCTAATAGAAGGCACTTTTTTAAAAGATGTGTAGGGGACGCGTGTGGCGTAGTGGTCGGAGACGTCCTGCAACACACTCGTTGAATCGATCCCTGCGCCCATGGCCCATCAAGCTCTTCATCCCTGCGCGGTCGGCAAATCAGTACCAGACTTCTTTGGGAGGATAGCAGCACTGGCTCGATACATCGGTAGGCCACCGTGAGCCGTTGTAAAGGCCAGATATGCATTCAATCACCTCCAAACGATGCTTAATGAAGTCAAATCCATGGTGTCAACGCCGAGAGCTTTATCCTTTATCCTTTTGCAGGAATTAGCACCTTTGATCATGCGACGATTATCAAATGCCACTACTTATTCACTGTGTAGTTCGAGTCGATGAATCTGGACAAGTCTACACAAAACGCCGTTCAGATCTCACTAGGAAGTTAATTTTAGTAGTATTTTGCCGGATAGGGATAAAATTTTTTCCAAAGTTGTGAGATATGTATGCTAAGAGTATTAACACACCGTCATCACAGTTGCTCGCAACACTTACAGGTTGTACGGAGCTTTGAGACTTGCGAATAACCTTCTACAAGAACGATTTAGCATAAGGGATTCTACCAGAAGGTGAACCGATTGCGTCACTAGAGTTCGACATTCAGAAAAGCTTCCTTCTTGCGATAAAGAGTTTACGGATATAGAGCACGTCAAGGCTAAGGTCAAAATGATTAAGGACTTCTTAGATTACCAAGCTGAGACGAAGTGGATAAAAGTGATTTATTCGGCTGGTGATTCGCCGCCTTCGTCGTTCCCATAGCCGATGATCCGAGTCCCTCGTCCACCGGTAGTCGTCCTTTTCAGGTGATTGTTCGTTGTCCCATTGATTCAAATCTTCTGGAGTGTTGAAGCGATCAAATAAAAAATCTCAGACCCCGGTACCTTCTCGTACAGGACGGATATTGATTTATTGACGCCATTCAATGTGATCTGCTTTTTGCTAGCAATATATCGTGTAGCAGTCGGTATTATATTAGCTGGCACATAGCTAATCAATAGTTTTCAAACTGATCGTCGTTTAACCTAGGCATCAACAATCAGTATTGTCATCTGTATGAGTGAAAACACATTCACGTATGAATGCGTGAATACGCCACCTCAAATACAGAAGGTATGTGCCAAATCGGTACAGCAGAAACAGAGAGTCCATTCTATGGATCCACCTGAATCTCAAGGAAACATGGGCTGATTTCAGTTCGTAGTCAACCCCTTACCCGCCACTTGGATCCGCGATGCTGCGTTGCCGCGCGCCTAACCTGCATGAGATGAGTGAGATCCGTGTTCGCTTTGTGCTATCTAATAAAATACTGGCCACCATAGGATGCATCGCCACCAAAAAACAGACTATATTGAACGACGTCTATAGACCAACATCTGTCCTTTATGAGAAGACACCGTCGACTGAGATTCTTCACACAGTCGGTGCTACACTCCGGCGGATTCGATTCGGAGCGACAACGAACAACTACATGGAGAAGGCGAGCACTGTGGCCGACTCGAATTAGGCCGGCCCTGAAGAAGACAAAGACGTCGAAACATAAGCCGAATAAATCATTATTATCAATTTCGTGTTAGCATGATGACCCAGGACGGTATTGATAATTAATGCCGAGGTTAAATGAGGGACGGCTTGAGAATTATTGATTGCTGGTGCCTACCTTTTTTAGATGTTTATTTGGAAGTTGATATCTCTAGATTTCGACTATTTCCACCTGCATTTGCAGCCAGCCATTGGCTTCATGACTAGAACAAAGGTGTTGGAACTCGTCACCAAATTGGTTGCAGCATTGAAATTGGTTTTCAAAACCTTACTCTGCAAACAATTTCGCTTAAATAAAGAAAAAATTTATGTGATAACTTTAATTTGCTGTCCAATTTTTCGTGACAAGGTGATACCATAAGAATGCTGGAATATGTGGAAGGACTCGGAACCTCAGGTGGGCTGCGATCCCTCGACAACCCCTTCCGGGACTCACAGCTATCCACCAGTTCAACCGAATCTCTTGCTTTTTCTTTTTCTTAGCCTTTTTTCCGCTCTATCGATGGTATCAACGATTATTTCCTAATGGCAGTGATTTATTGAGCACAAACTAGGATAGAACCTAGTTAAGGTGAAGCCGCTGTCAGTGATAGTGTTAGCGCGTTCGCAGATTGTTATCGCTAATAGTCGAAGTCTATAGGGGTGGGTTGATACCGAATCAAAAACTAACGTAAACTACCAGTAAGAAGTGGAAGTGCTGGAGAAATTTGCAGTTATCTTTTCCATGCTGCTTCTAAAAGGATTAAAAGGTGACCATTATTTCACACACACGGCCTGATGTTTTGTATCCGATGAATGGTGGTAATATTCGGCAACTACGATGCATGAGAATCCGCAGGGTTAGACCATATTTCTACCACAGCTTCTCCATTGGTACAAGGTACGCAAACTATTTTCTAAGATATTTTTCAGGTGAAAAATAGTTTGAAACCCAAAAATTTTCAGGAAATCCAAGAACAAATTTAAATTTTCAAAATGTCCGAAACGGTCGAAGCAGTGGCAAACGTTGATGGTGAAATGCGGTAGACCATCGTGAGTTATCGGATAAAATCATGCTTGTTCAATCGCTCTGATTTTTGATAGACGAGTATCGACGAGAAAAAAACATCAAAGAAAACTGTTTGGCGGCGCCATGAAATAGAAATTTTCATCACGGTAAAGTGTGAAGACTTGTACCCTGCCGGCGAAGATCAGCAGATTCTAGTATTTTCTACTTCAAAACGTAAACGTCCATATAGACTAGTACATGTGGTTAAAATTGAATACTAGTAGGTGGTTAACGCAGTGTAAGCGATGGAGTTCATTATATTCAAAGCTCAACCAATCCATGCGCTGTCTCAACCCGCTCATTAGCTCGCTGAGTCCTTCATCCCTCCATGGATCAGGAAATTAGAATTACTCTTGCTTGGGATCAACTCCCTCCCTCCCTTCCACTTGATAACGCCTTAGTAAGGCTATTCTAGGATTTTATAGAAAATCGCATGAATCAATACTGAAAAACATTCATAAAGAAGACTTAAATCTTCGAACAGCAATCAGACACAGACGCAAAAGTTGAAGACCTTCGTGGGGTGATCGACAAGAGAAATGAATCGAATGCCACAAGTGCTAGGACTTGCACAAAACGCATGTGATATCAGGTCAGATCATGCATAAAAGTTGAAAGATGCAATCATTTTCATCCACTTGTGAGAAATACGTGACTCATTTCCCTAGCACATGTGTTATCAAATCTCACTTCCACGCGAAAAGTTTCAGACAAACAGAAACACAACAGGCTCTGATTTGCGTTGGAATCGTTCCTATTTCCCATATTGTGAAGAAGAATAAGAAAAGAACAGACATCAAAGTAGCATTTAAACATAACGTATTCAACCACAATGGTGATGAAATATTTGCAAAATCCCAGACCTCACGTGTCTGCGGTGGGAAACGAACACGCTATTACCCTTTCCGGACGTAACGTGTTCACCATCACGCCATGGGGGTTCTTTGTTTCGCCTGTCTCTCAGCTAGTTCTATCGATCAGTGCCATCAGCAATCACACGTCAACGGGATTGATCTCGGCAGCCCAAACCGGCATTGAACCCAGTTAAGCTGAGACTGTAGTTTAAATCACAATATTAACTTTTTATTTGCTGCCTCCTACAATCTTTTATGGCAGGGCATTATACGAAATACAACCATAATAGTGCTGAGATATTTGCAAAACTCCGAACTAGCTAGCTGATAGACAGGCGAAACGAAGGACCCGCATGATGAGGTGGTGAACGTGTTAGCCCCCGGAAAGCGTAGTAGCTGTTTCCTTCCCCACCGCAGACACCTGCAGTCCGGAGTTTTGCAAATATCTCAGCACCACTGTGGTTGTATTTCGCATAATACCTTGTCATAAAGAGTTGTAGTAGGCAGCAAATAAAAAGTTAATATTATAACGGATTAGTTTTGTTGATAATTAAACGATCCAGTCGTGATGTGAGAAAATCTAGGCAGCAGAAATTTTTTTGCCTAATATTTAATGTTATAAGGACGATATAAATATGATACTGTTAGCAAAGTGAAAACGGTGTAGTTAAACGTTGATGTTCATTCCCGAGTTATCTCATTAGAGTTTTGGAATGACATTCTTGAGGGTTGCGGCAAAAAATTTCGACGAGATTGTATCGCCTTCTCGAACTCCTCTTCTACATCGAAATCAATATCGTCATAGAGTGGTGACATTGCAGCTGCAAAGCTTTTGACATAGCTCCCGAAGAATCATTATGTAACAGCGACGACCAAGCTACCCAGAGCTTCTCTGACCGCTTCTTTCTCAACTGAGGCGAAGGTCTTACATAATTCTATAGAAATGAGCAGGTCTGTTGTACCTCCAAAGGCTTCGATAAATGTCGTGGTTGTTTTAATGTGGTTTACCGCGCTGATTGATTTTTGAAACCTGCTTGCCCAAATGGCTGCACTGTCCAGTGTTCTGCCAATTTTGTTCTGGATGACTCGAGTGAGGAGTTTATACACGACAGGGAGCGAGCAGATTGGGCAGTAGTTGTCGCTATAGTGGAGCCACCTTTCTATAGCAATAGCATGGTTTCCCATTAAACATCTTTCAGATGATTTGGTTATATCTCGTTCGGATATTGGTTCTTTTCCGACCAGATGGCATGGCGAAGTTCGCAAAGGAGAGCCAGTTGGACGACATTTCTTTCCTCTTTGATTTCACATGGAAGGAGTAGAATGTGACTATTATAGAAAGACTGCTATTTCCAAAAAGCTGGTTAGTGGTCTCAGCAAGTACTAGTTTCCGGTGTTTTAGGGCTTGGCTTGGTTATAGTCGTGGATTATTCTTCCTTTTATAAAAAAAGAAGCCTTCCGCAAAATAGGTTTTGGTGAAATTACTAGAATTACGAGCTGTCATGAATGGCTCTATCCATCATGTAGCTTAAAGTGATTCGTCAGAGCGACTGGAAATGGAATACAGTCACCTGTGAAATTACCGACTAACCTATTCGAGAAAGGCTATTCGTGTATTTTGGGTGTAGAGTGGAGTTCTTCGCGAAAGACAGCAGCCACAAAACCTATGTTAAATAAGCTATCGAACGGTTAACAAGATATTCATCAAAAAAGCTCTATTTTGCGAAATGAACACTTGGAAGAAAATGAGTCACATATTGCTTTTTTAATTACAGCGTTCTTCATTCCACTAGCTGATCCGCTTCACTGGATTCGATTTTGTGCGACAACGAACACCCACAACGCGACAACGACCAGCTGTGGAGCATTGACGCCAACCCAGCTTTGAAGAAGACGAAGGCGTCGAGACATTAGGCGAATAAATGTCTTAATACTAATCACGTCACGTGCATCTCAAAATAATCTAGAGCGAGCTGGAGGCCACAATTTACACAACTATTGGAGCACGTTTCGCATGGTCATGGTGGCCAAAAAGGTAACAGAGGAGGTCATTGTAACTATCGTCCGATATGCTTGTTCAGTGGGCTCTACAAGCTTTTCACGAAGATTATCCATTATCGCATAATGAAGGCACTGGATCAAGCTCAACCAGATGAGCAAGTTAGATTTCGATAAGGATTTTCTTGGATGAGGTACATCCGTGTCTCATCAAGGACTGCAGAAGCTGGAAATACCACTTGTCCTTGGCTCCTGGTTTTACCAACTATAAAGCGGCGTGCGACCGCTTCGAAAGAATGCAGTTCTATCAGTGCTTGTTGGCCCAAAGATATATACGTCCGATCTCAACCACTCACCATAGCCATAGGTAAAAAAGGCTCGACAAGGGAACATTACAAAGTGCTTACTGTCTCATTGTAGTCAAAAATGAAGTCGTTCGATTGGGATGAGAACGGCATACCTATTGATTAGGAATTCCTTTCAAATATTCATTTCGTCGAATTTGTTACATTGAGAGATTTTGAGAAATTCTAACAAAGCAGAGACGATGACCAATGAGCTTAAAGAAGTGGGAAAAAGACACACACAATATTTAGCCGGAATAGGAAGCTGTGATTTTCGTAACTTATCTTGTATTCGGAGTCAAAAGGAATATGCATCAGTACACTTTGTTTTGAAGCAGAATTAGTGGTCGATATTTCAAAAATGTCAGGAATACTACGCACCGCTCGCAGTGCGCTTGAACGGTGTTTTCTTAAATACAACCGACACACACAATATTTAGCCGGAATAGGAAGCTGTGATTTTCGTAACTTATCTTGTATTCGGAGTCAAAAGGAATATGCATCAGTAGCGAAACACGGATGATCTAGTCCTAGTTCTGCATTAAGAAGAACAGGTGACAGACTGATGAAAAGGACTGTAGAATAGAATCCACGAGAGCGTAGGCGTTCCCTTAGATGACCACCGACACGTTGGGCGGACGTGTTCCTATCTAAAGTCAATCAACATTAAGCTTCTCGTCACACGCCACCATTTCGAAATTAGACCGTCATCATGGAATGCAATTTAGAAGCAAGGAAACAAGTAGAAAATGTGCTGAGGTCAGCAAAACTCGTTCAAAGGTAATATCCAAGTAACCAAGTAAATAAACTAACTTTTCTTTGGTGCCTATTCCTTCTTCCTTGACAGAGTAATAGGTAAAATAAAGTCACAGAGATGTTGATATATGAGGAAAACTCGCACTATCATACCAGGACCCTCGGTTGGTGTAGTAAATCGAGTTGCAATACCCGCTCCAAGACCTCACTGCTTAAATTGGTGGCGGTCGCTTGACAACAAAGCCAATAAATGAACTGCTGAATCACTTGTACTGCGAGAATAAACCGTCAATTCGAGCTTGTGACTTTTCGTTTGTTTTTAATATGAATTACAAAGTGTTTTACATTTGTACTAGATAATCGACATGGGTACGTGTAGAGCAGTGGTCGGGAACTCCCTGTAACACACACGTGGAATCGATCCCACGAACGATGACCAATGAGCTTAAAGAAGTGGGAAAAAGGATCGGGCTACATATAAATAGGAAGAAAACTCAGTTCAAGAAAAGCCTATAGTGCGAAGGTGACTGTTCAAACTGGATGGTTATTTAATTGCAGAAACCCTTTCGTACGTGCACCTTGAGTGGTCAGTGAACACTGAGCAAGTTAGATTTCGATAAGGATTTTCTTGGATGAGGTACATCCGTGTCTCATCAAGGACTGCAGAAGCTGGAAATACCACTTGTCCTTGGCTCCTGGTTTTACCAACTATAAAGCGGCGTGCGACCGCTTCGAAAGAATGCAGTTCTATCAGTGCTTGTTGGCCCAAAGATATATACGTCCGATCTCAACCACTCACCATAGCCATAGGTAAAAAAGGCTCGACAAGGGAACATTACAAAGTGCTTACTGTCTCATTGTAGTCAAAAATGAAGTCGTTCGATTGGGATGAGAACGGCATACCTATTGATTAGGAATTCCTTTCAAATATTCATTTCGTCGAATTTGTTACATTGAGAGATTTTGAGAAATTCTAACAAAGCAGAGACGATGACCAATGAGCTTAAAGAAGTGGGAAAAAGACACACACAATATTTAGCCGGAATAGGAAGCTGTGATTTTCGTAACTTATCTTGTATTCGGAGTCAAAAGGAATATGCATCAGTAGCGAAACACGGATGATCTAGTCCTAGTTCTGCATTAAGAAGAACAGGTGACAGACTGATGAAAAGGACTGTAGAATAGAATCCACGAGAGCGTAGGCGTTCCCTTAGATGACCACCGACACGTTGGGCGGACGTGTTCCTATCTAAAGTCAATCAACATTAAGCTTCTCGTCACACGCCACCATTTCGAAATTAGACCGTCATCATGGAATGCAATTTAGAAGCAAGGAAACAAGTAGAAAATGTGCTGAGGTCAGCAAAACTCGTTCAAAGGTAATATCCAAGTAACCAAGTAAATAAACTAACTTTTCTTTGGTGCCTATTCCTTCTTCCTTGACAGAGTAATAGGTAAAATAAAGTCACAGAGATGTTGATATATGAGGAAAACTCGCACTATCATACCAGGACCCTCGGTTGGTGTAGTAAATCGAGTTGCAATACCCGCTCCAAGACCTCACTGCTTAAATTGGTGGCGGTCGCTTGACAACAAAGCCAATAAATGAACTGCTGAATCACTTGTACTGCGAGAATAAACCGTCAATTCGAGCTTGTGACTTTTCGTTTGTTTTTAATATGAATTACAAAGTGTTTTACATTTGTACTAGATAATCGACATGGGTACGTGTAGAGCAGTGGTCGGGAACTCCCTGTAACACACACGTGGAATCGATCCCACGCCCACGGTCCATCAAAACTTCCATCCCTCCAGGGTGGATAGCATCACTGGCTCGATAAATCGGTAGACCACCGCGAGTCACTGTACAGGGCAGATATGCATTCAAACACCTCCAAAGGATGCTTAATGAAATCGAATGCATGGCGCATCCTTCAGGCATTGATCAACGCTGAGAGCTTTATCCTTTCATTACTAGGTAATCGACAGCACACCCTAAAATCTCAAAACCTCAAACTCTTATATTTAATAACAAAGATATCGCATGACTTTTGCCCAACTTTTACCATTATTAACGCAGTTGTGCTTCTGACGTTTTTCTATAGTTGAAATAATCAAACTTAAGTTGTTTCTCCTAAATGTTCCTCAAGGCTGTCTTAAAAATTGTTATTTGAGACTTCAACACAGGTACAGGGGAGCGTTTTGATTTAGTAGAAGAATACATTTCTTTGAAAGATCATGAAGGAAACGCTTGCTCTCTCGGTGCCTTTCAATTAATTCTTGACAAGTGCCATCTATATGACTTGGAGGAACGGGTTCTTAAGGTGAAAGCACCATGAACAAGTTTGTTAGAGACTGCGAATAGCCTCACAGAGAAGATCTCACTTTGAAATACGATCCATTCTTTGAGTGAAGCCTGTATATCGTTGCTAGAGAGTCTATTACCACCAAATCAACCGGGTAGGCCTGAATTCACCAGGAATAAGACTACATTACTTGTCTTTCATGTGGCTGACGTCTCACCATGCACCACAGAGCGCGGCATGGAGTGTCTAACTGACAAATAGAGTACAGCAGTATGTTTTGCGGCTCGGAAGGCAAATTATATTGTTCTTCTTTCGTTATAACGTTTTTATATATTAAAAACATATCCGCAGTGTATACGTGATCCTGTTCTGGTTGTTGGCAAGACATCTTTTTCCTTCTCGCTCACTCCAACAACGAACTCACTGAGCGAATTTAAGCAAGATCGTATGACTGCAGCACCAGCTATGTCGGGCGAAAAAGAGAGAAGTTTAATAAAATACCTGTAGCTGAGATAACATGCCCTTTTACGAAGAATAGAAACAAAGGAAACAGAGTTTCGTTTGGAATGGTAATTTGCTTGTCGGTTGAGATTGCCCTTCCTTGAGGCTACAAATAACAATGCGTGGGTTTCCCTAGCTCGTTACGGGGTGTTGTGGATCGATGATAAATTCGTCACCTATGATATGCCCAGCTATTACCGCGACGGCGATGGTTTCTGGAATTGCCTTACTGCTATTCGCAGCACCAGTTGTACCACACTTTAGTTGCACTTCAATTGCTTGCGAACTTATTCAAAAAAGGAAGAGCATTTCATTCTAATTAAGGAGCAGAACATCTGTGACAACGTCTGATAGGATTTTATGGATCAAGACGGGTCAATAACTAGTTTCACGCTTTCTTTATCGTTCTGAGAGATTTTTTTCACACGGTGGCGTCACGAATGGAAAAATTAGTCGGAAATCCAAAGCGAACTAGATGTGATGAAAAATAAAAAATAGTAGTTTTTGTTTCTGCAAAGAGATCCTAGCCACTCGAAAGGAATGCATTGCTTAGAATTAAATCCATTATTTTTATTTAAAGAGATGGAAACTATCTCAAAGAATACTAAGAAAAGAAACTTTCGTTCAAGGTAAGTAATCGTTGTCACCAAGTAATTGTAGCCGAAGAAAATGAGGGCATCGATACTTCGGATATTTCACTGAATGTCCAGTACTTTGCTGCCATCATGCGCATCTAGTCCTTTCTGATTGTTTTGATTGGTCTTGTCTACTGGTGGCGTTACAGTAATGCGAACATAGTTTCTTTTTGACAAAGTACTCAATCAGTAGAGAAGTAATGACCGCTTGGGCAGGCTATTGTTTAGTGTTAGCGAAAGCACAAGTCGGAACAAGAGTAGAATCATTAAGATTCACCGCATTTTGGTCAGTTTGACTCAATCATGTGAAATTTTAAGATATCCACATTCTATGAAATCTCGGATGGTTTTTCTAACATCTTGGTGATTCTTTAACAGTCCGCCTTTAACATGGGAGCCTGAGGTTTAGAAAGCTGAAAGTCAATTGATCACGGTGTGGAGATCGTTGACGTAAAAATGATAGCACTTCATATTCTGAATTATCTAGGTTGTGGTGGTACAATAACAACAATTATGTTGATGCTGATCTTCTCCTTTTCCATTTTATGTTCAACGAAAGTTTGTTTGAAACTCACCAGCTCGTCTCGCGCTTCGACCCCACAAATCTTTCTTCCGTCCTAAGTTGGTGAAGTGATGCCACCTTTGCTGGGAGTATAGCAACGCCTGCTTGATACGCTGGTAAGCCATTGTAAGTCATCGCAAAGGTTGGCATGCACTCAACCACCTCTATGACTCTTGGTGACGTAGAATGCATGGTGCATACCTCAATTTTGGTTCGGTACACTGCTTCCATTTCAGCTACTTGTCCCAAGATCGCTTCTTTCCGATGGAATTGCAGACCTCTCATCCAGCTTCTTCTCAAAAGTCGACTATGTTGATGTGATAGTCAACGTGAATGCCGTCTATTTAAGTAGAAAATATTAAGAAAAACGGTGGTGTTCTAAAACAGCTTGAACTTTTATAAGTGTAAAAGTGCCATAAATCATTGTGTGACATTAATGAAATCCAATCGTCACGTTATTCAATAGGTTTCGACAACTGTCACTCTTAAAGAATTTAATATTTTTGGGTAAATATCAAAAATTCCTGATAGAGAATCGAAAGGACGTGTGACTCACTGCAGCGCTTGGCTTGCCACCGCCATCTCAGATTAATTTTTTCATCTGAATAGATTTCACTCATTATCCTGCGTGGAGACAATGCTAGTTTCCTCACTTCTTAAAAAACGTGGAGGGGAATGATAAGTGCTGTCAAACACACTGAAGTCTGTACTGCGGCATTTCATTAACGCTAATGTTTAAAGCCGGTTGTATTTCGCATAATAGCGTGCCGTAAAAAAGTCGTAGTAGGCAGGTAAACAAAAACTAAGCATTGTGATTTCGACTACAGCCTCATCTTGAATGAGCTCAATGCCGATGTGAGCTCCTTAGACCAATCCTGTTGACAGGTGGTTACTGATGGCACTGATCGAGAAAACTAGCTGAGAGACAGGCGAATCGAAGGACCCGCTTGGTGTGGTGATGAACGCGTTTGTCCACGGAAAAGGTAATAGCACGTTAGTTCACCACCGCAGACACCTGCGGTCCAGAGTATTGCAAATACCTCAGAATCGTAGCAGCTGATGTTTATACTAATGATTTTTGAATGTTCACCTCACCAAATGAGACTATGAAACACTACGCTATTTTCAAAGCTTTAAATGAAAGCAAGACACTGAAACGTAAGCCGATAAGGGCCAAAAAACATATTAACAACCTCAAGCTGGTTCATCAAGGACAGCCCGTAAAAGAATTGAAGAATGAAAGACTTCTCAGCTCTTCTCGCCATATTTAAAGTTCTGCGTTTTTTTCTGCTTGTGAATTGTGAAATCTGCTCATCTCTCTACTGCTTTTTCTTCCTCGTATAATTTTTGATTCTTACTAGCTGTATAAATAAGGTCTTCTTCCTTTACACTTAGAGCATGAAACTGGTTGTCGCAAAGTGCTGATAATTATTCGATAACTCGAAGACGTGGTCGACCTGTAGAAGAGACTTTACTTTATTCACTTTAAAGTAACTGGACTCCTTTAGAAGTGTCATTTATTTTTAAATTTGTCTTAAATTGGAACCCGTCAAAGAGAATTGGAACGAAATATGAATTTCTAAACTTCACCATCCATAAGCATTAACAACGCATTTGAAGTCATCATCGTTTTCCTACGGATGAACATATCTTGTTCAACTGTTTTCGTTTTCAAACTACGGGTCTCGACTCCGATGAACAACAAAATGCCTTTGGTAGGCTTCAGAAAATGGGAATCTTATCGAAGTAGAACGAAATGGCTTTTATTCTTGGAGAAATGACTTGTGAATTCTATGACCTTTGTTGGAATTAGTATTGTCCACTTCTAGATGAGATATCACGGTCTAAATTTGAAAGCGGCCTTGTTTTCCTATTACGTGAGTGGAAATCGATTCAAGTCGGTCTGTCAGCGTTCAACAATCTCTCCCGCTTACAACACGAATTACTGTAGTTGTCACTAGTAGTGTAAGCTATTCGTATTCGAAAAGATTTATGTATGACATAGAATTTGCATAGCCGTAGGAAGAACATAGAAACGACTCAACAACCTCGTCTAGTCGTCGTATGTGATGGGGTGAAAGCATGCAAGTGATTGTTTTGGGGTAAGCGCCACAGTTGGCGATGGCGACAAATAAAAGTTTGTGATAATAGCCTGCTGAGGTGACGATGTCCTTGGAAGTCTGCGACACCCATTCCCAAGTATCGCATTGACATTTCATTAATTGCCACCATGATACTCATTGGCGGCAAAACTCAATGCATAGTTTGTGTTGTCCAAATGAGAGATAAGCAAAACGATGACGACCTTAATCTCTCTTATCGATGAGCAAAAAATTCAATGTGCTTATTCTAAAATGATTAGATGGTCAGTCGTTGGGACTCAGCAACTCTTAGATTTGAAACTCCCACGTCCGACTTTCTATTAACCTCGGCATTGATGAAATAATTCTTTTTACTTCTGTCTAGCAAACACGAGGTGTTATTTTATTTCTTTATTTACGTACAAACTGACGTTTCGACGGATTTCGCCTTCCTCAGAGCCTGGAAAGCTCACGTTGACTGCAATCTACATGGCCAAACACCTCCATAACCAAACAGAAAATGCTAAACCAAAATTTCAATCACATTGAACACAGAATCCTTGCACACTCACCTCTTTCTATATGCGTTCCACTTAATATGTTATGTGGAGACCAACCACATTCACCTGTATCACCTGTATCACCTGTAGTCCCGTTGATCGTCGAGTGACTCGAGCGGGCGCCAGTAAATCCTCCATTTTTCTCTGTCGCGTGCAAGAGTAGCCCAGTGGGTTCCGCTCGCTTTAGGGACTCGTCGAGCATCATATCTTTCTTCTAGGCTTTTCGTGAAGAAATCTGACCATCGGGCGATGGTCTTGTTGCAGTACGTTTGACATCCCGAGGATCCAGTCACTAACAGCCCTTGTCCATCGGTTATCATCCATACGCATTACGTGTCCGGCCCACCTTATCTTCGACTGTTTGGCGTATGGAACGGCATCTTTGATTTTCGATCGTTGACGTAGGTCGGAACTTCGGATCTCGTCCCTTACTTGTGTGAAACGGGATACTCCTAGCATCGTCCTTTCGACTGCGCGTTCGATAACTCTGTTATCGAACCAACCACATTAGATAGACTAAATTCTATCTTGATTATTCTATTAGATTCTTATTCTATTAGATTAGATAGATTTTTTTCTTAGATTAGATTTGTTGTTATCAAACATTCGTCAATGGAATAGATACAGCTTCTCTCTAGGTGATGTATCAGGTTGCAGATTTGTCGTCTTGTCTTCCTATTGCCATTAATGCTGGTAGAATGTGACTCTCCCTTTCACCACAGTTAGCACTATTAGATCGTCCTCACGTCTTCATGATAAACAGTTGTTGGTTGCCGTGGATCGAAAGAAAGATTACGTCTTATGATTGGAATTCTTCCAGAAAATCAGCGATTGCTTCAATTAGTCCAGCAACCGTTCCAAAACAATGTAACATACTGAATCTCGTGCACCTATTCAAGGCTTATTACTTTATCTATGAGGAGAAGTTCTTACAGGGTTAATCTTTTTTTTTGTTGCTGAGGACAGTTTTTGAAGGGGCATTTAGGATTCGGCTGTCAACAAAAGCATCAACAAAAACGAAGGTAAAGTTATATACCGAAGTGATTTTGGCAACTTTTATCCCTTGGATAATCTTCAGTCTACGTAAAAAATGAAGCTAACTAATCATCTGCCTTGAAAGAATGGTCAAAATTCCAAAACACACAAAAATAAACGAGAAAAGTGCAGAAAAATTAAAGAAACCAAGGCAGTGAATAGAACTCATAACACATGATTTATCGGGCTATCGGAGTCCTCAACAACAACGAATTCTACTTCGATGCTTGTTTATGGCAGGAAAGGTTCCTTTATCTCAGGCGTGATTCCCTTGTTATAACACAATTCATTAAAAAGATGTTTTGCTCCGGACGATGGATTGGTGCCCATGTGGTGTAAAAGTCGCTAGACGTATGATAATGGCTATATTTTCACAACCTCGAGTTCTCAGGAACCATTTGATCGATAACTCACGATCATTTTCGCAATCGTTGCTTTCAAATGAGGTGATGGTCTGAGGTGACAGAGCTTTGTCAATCCTATGTCGAATGAAAATTTTATTATTGAGAAGAATGTCGCATAAAAGTCGTTGCAAGTCATTTTTATACGTGGAACATGATATGGGATAATTTCCATTTGAAGACCAATGATGGTCAAACGTGAATTTATGGCCCACCGTTATAAAATATTTCAAACTATATTTATTTTTGTGATATTATAAACTGATCTTTTTCAAGTTGATTCGAGGTTGGTACGGGTCTTCGTTGTCGCTGTTGTTGGTGTTGTTAGTCGATCGCTGGCGCTTCGGCGATTTCGCTTTCCTCAAAACCAGAACGTATTTTACACAAAAATAGCTTAATGATTCGGTGAAAAAACCCGAAGTATTAATGAAGATCTAACGTGTAAATAAGGGCACGTGTGGCACAATAGTCGGAGGCGCCCTGAAACACACACGTGGAATCGATCCTGTGCCCGTGGCCCACCAAGCCTTTCATCCCTCCGGGGGCGGCAAATTGGTACCAGACTTCTCTGGGAGGATAGCAGCACTGGCTCGATACATCGGCAGGCCACCGTGAATCGTTGTAAAGGCGAGACATGCATTTAATCACCTCCAAACGATGCTTAATGCGGTCGAATGCATGGCGCATCCCTCAGGGATTGATCAACGCAGAAAGCTTGGTCCTTTATCCTTTTTAACTTATAAATAAACATTATATTAATTAAAAATTGCAAAAGCAGTCTTGTAAAATTTTTGATAATTTTTGCAAATGCTGAATAATTGAACTATTCTTGTATAAAATACGTCCAGGCTCTGAAGGAAGCCAAATCTCCGAAACGTCATTCACCGACTAACATCACAAACAACAACGAAAACGAATACCTACTATACCAACTTCGCATCAGCTCAACAAGATCAGTTTGTAAGACTATAGAATAGAAATAATTATATCAAATATTTATGCGGAGGCTTATAGAAAGTTGATCTCATGAGTTATTTCAAAAAAGTAGAACTGGCTCCTTCCCTTTATGTGATCTAGATATTGTGCCGCCTCTTAGATAATGAGAAGCTCGTCTAATACTTAGGCATTTAGATGACTCTCCGCCAAACACCTCTTTGCTCTCAACGCTTCGTCGATTCGATCCATTGTGATGCATCCATGAGGATTGTTGGGTTGATTATCGGATGGGCTGTAGTCCGATTGCAAGCCGCCTTCTTTCCGCGTTCATGTTTTGAATGTAGGTTTTTCGTGGGATTCTGGTGGAGCCATGCTTTAAAGTTTTTCACATTGTTCCCAAGCACAAAACGTTGACCCTAGTGGATTGTAGAAGGGCTTTCGTACTCCGACTAGAATTCTTGGATGGCAGCCACTCCTGCTTTTCGTTGACCAACCGGCTGAGGACAACATAGCAAGTCGAATATAGATTACTACACAACCAATTTAATCAAGCCTTTAAGAAAAGACATTTTAAAGTTAAATTGAGTGATGCTTAATAGACTGAGGTGAGTATTAAATTATTGGAAGGAGTGATCTATGAGGTGTCTTCAAGGTTAGGAAGTTCCATTACTTTGGAAGTTCTTTACAGCTTCTTCCTTTAGTTTTTCGCACAAGACGAAACAAATTCCGGTTTAAAATTGTTAGGAACATTCAACTCCAAAAGATATTGAACGTCGAATAACTTCACGATGTTCGTCAAGCTCATAAAGGACATCATCAGTAGATCGTCCATTTCGCATTGGTAGGTCTAAATGTTGCATTGGATCGTACAATAACCAATATTAACCGCCACAGTCTCCGTGTTCGGGAATGAACATGGACGACTGACCTCGAACTGGCGAAGAGCTTAGTGGGACAGTGGAGAACTGTAGGTATCATCGGTTCCATGCTGCTTATGACGTTTTCGGATATAAAGACTCAGAATGTGAAACCAGACCGTCTTTCGTTTTTACTCATATAAGACAAGTTCTTAAGTTAGCTGTGTCATGTCACATTCGCTTGTTTCTATTACCGTCGTGCTCCATTGCTGTTAACATTTCTTTCTCGCTCCGCTCTCAGACGAAACCTGTTTCCTCCTTCATTAGCATGGCCTGTACACTCATTGAATACTACCGTCATCATGCACTTTCATTTTTCAGTGGCTCTGCTTCTTTGTACTTGCAGCAAATTCTCTTTTATACAATTTGTTTTCATAGTATTCGTCAGTGACGTTTTTTCTTCGAGAATGCGTTATTCTTCCATTTTTTCCTCACGTTCCCCATAAAATGTCCATTACTGAAGCGCAATACCATAAAGATCACACCGCAATTGGCGGAATCCCTAGGGTTCCTAACAAACCGTCCAACTATTGTGCGTTGTTGTGAATCATCGTAAGGGAGGAGACCTTGAGTAGAGCACTTAAGGACATCCTCGATGCGGAACGTTGCTTTTCAACCAGAAGTCTCGACAGCAATCACAAACGAACGTTTTTAGTACCTTTTTGTGCCTTAACGCAATTTCATTCGAAGATTCGCTAAGTTTTCACTTTTCACTTTAAGTGTTTCCAAATTCTGTAGATTCACTAATTTATCTGTGAACTTCCACATCATTGAGGTTATTTAATCGGAGCTTTTAAGCCTTCACTGTGCTAAAAAAAATCTTGCCTTTTTTCTTCTTTAAATAACGTCTTCTCGAACTTGAACTCGAAAACTGACTTGCTTAGCGAAAAAGACACTTCAGCTTTTGGCTACGAGTACTTCATTTTCAATTGTTTTTCATCAGCCAGTCACCGTTTCACTTCTCACTAACTTCAAGACTACGGTAGTTCTTTGTCACTGCTTATTTGTTATATTACACACGTGATGGGCGATAACGTGAGTTTGAAGCCGAAGCTAGGTATTTCATTGCAGTTCCTCAAACACGATTCTACTGGCTTTGATGTTTTCCAGGTCCTCTTTAGCTCTTCCTTGGAAGGTGAAGACGAATGCCCTTCTCGTATATCATAGAGGTTTCACTACATTTATTTACTCTACTCCTCACATAGAATTTTTCCTGAACTATCCTTGTATTTTCATGACTTTCTTCTCGCAACATCACCTTTCTATATCTATCCAGGACTCCTGATAAACTGGAGTAGCAGCTGTACTTTTAGAGCACCTATCTAATCATTCTTCATTACCACCATCCATTGAGGTTTTGGAAATTGACATGAGATGATTATATAAACGGTGGAGATGTTGGGGTCACAATTTCCTACTACCATTGCTAAACTTTTTCGAAATCTTGAGGTGTTGTTTACTCATTTTGAGGGAGAGCCTAGCGCTCTAAGCGTTTGAAATCACCTAGCAGTGTCTGCAAGCAAGAAAATGTCAACTTGTTCATCGTCTTGATTACTGGAACCCATGAATGGTAGTGGGGAGTCCTTCGGTATGAAAGAAATTGACAACCATTTCAAGTGATGCGAAAAAATCTTAGTTAACTGTTAAAAAGCAAAGCATAGCAGGCTGTGGTTTCCTCTTCTCATTGGCTATCTGAAGGTCTTCAAATTTGCCAGTGGATTCTGAAGCTATTTAAGAACCTTGTTTTTTCATGAATTTCGTTGATTTCCGGCCAAGTTTATTATGTCCGATCTCTTAGGATAGCTATGCTACTACATTCTGAGGTTTCCACCGTGGGCATTGGTCAACGTGATTTAGAGATAGCTTTTCCAAGCCGTTGTCTTTTGCTGACCTCGGAGAGATTGGGGCTGCTTGACCCAGAGCGGTAATGTAGAACCACCAGCATACTGATGTTACGCGACCCACATATATTGTATTTCTCGCACCCGATCCTGTGTTGAAATCACCATTCTTACTTTCTATCTGCATCTCTTTAGAGCAGTTTTTGCAATTGGTTCCTGGGTTTAAGTTTCGCTTTTCTTGGTAAACTCGTTTTAGGGGTGCGTAGAATTGGTCGCTACTAATGAATACTGAAGCTAGCAGTCTACGTACATCTCTGTTCTTCAACCTATTTATAGATCGAAATCATGAAACTTGTGGAAGAATGAAAAACTGAGAAACCAATTCATACAAGGCCGCTCAACGTAGTATTTAAGATAGTCGTCCATCCATTAGTGCCTATACAGGGAGTGAAAAATGAAAAAGAAGTAGACGTAAGTGTGTAGGGCAGCTTTTGGACTACTAAGATAGTCATGAAACTTTTGTATTTTAGCGGTAGGTGTGTTGTTTTGCATGCGTCTATGGGAACACTTCATGCTCTACCATTTCCTTAATATCTTATGCAAAAAATACCACTAGCAAGCCTTTTTTAACCTCAGTGAGAAAGGAAATCCGATGTTTAGCACAACCTCGACTGCTAGAGGAACAGCCACTTAAAAAAGCCGTCGGAGAAACCGTTCTATAAGATAGAGGTGTAGCAGAGATAACAAAGAGAGTTGATTCGTTGCCCGGAAACCTTCAGGAGCACTTGAACGAAAAACAAGACGGTCTTCGTGTACTTTGTAAGGGTGAAACCAAATAACTGTGGCAGAGGGAAGAATAGGATTTAACATGCTTCAGTAGCGTCTAGAAGCGCTTCTCGAGTTGGTCACTGACAAATACAGAAAAAATTAATTAGCAACAAAATAACTTGAGCATCACAATGTCGTTAATTTTTATTTAAGCCTACCATTGAAGGCAGTAAATAAAAATTGATGACATTGTGATTTATATCACAGCTTTAGCTTAACGGAGTTCAATGCTGATTTGTGCTCCTCAGATCAATCCCGTTGACGGGTGATTGCTGGTGACACCTCTAGATCAATAGGACGGCTAAGAGAAAGGCGAAACGAAGGACTCGCATGGTGTGGTATTGAGTGCGTTAGCCTCCGAAAAGGGTAAGAGTGTGTTCGGTCCCCACCGCATAGACTAGCCGTTCTGAGTTTTGCAATTATCTCAGCTTCATTATAATCTAAAAATCATTCCTAAAAATATATTGACTAGCTGACTTGAACATGGTACCAGCACTTAAAATCACTTGGCTTTCCGATGTTGAATAAGCATATCACAGCTGGCGGTGTGATTTACTTCTCAAATAGAAAGCCATTGGATTTCGAGAATTTTCATTAATATCATAATTAACTACTCAACAGATTATTTACTTTCTTTGGTTAAAATTCGGATGTCCCGCAAATGTTTTTGGCTTTTTTTCCGACATTTCATTTGAAACGGCGTAAGGTTGGGTAAGCTGGGTTTCTCATAGGAAGTCGTGGCTGTATTCCCGAGTATATCGCTGTTTTTTGTAGCAATTCCACTTCATTTTGCATTTAAAAAATTCAAGAATGAAACCTCTTCGGCACACTTGTTCAGTTCCTCACCCTTCAGGAGGTCCATTTGTTGAAAAACCCGCTCGGTCACGAATTTGTGAAAATCGAAATATACTGGTCGGTTTTCTTTTTTCATTTCTTTTGATTCTTCCTCGGCAGTGATTGGCTCTTGGTAAATTGTAAAAATATCTGATGTTTCCTTGAAAAAAAGTGAAACTACAAGTCACTGTATTTGGCAATTGCGAGCAAGTAACCAAAGAATGAATTTTTAATGCAGCCGCAATAGATATATACATATTTCTATATTTTATCTGGGCAGTAACTAAGTTACAGCGAAGTTTAAGTAAGTGGGCGGTAGTTACTGTACATTTAATGCGGACTCATTTAATCTTCAGGTATAAGGGTGCAGAGCAAAATGCCTTCAGGACCGCCTAAGGGGATTAAAAATTTTCGGAAACATAGTCGCACAAATCTTTCCAAGCCACGAAATGTTCATCCATTGTAGTCTAATTAGTTGCAAATTTAGTGACATGGAAGTTAGTGAGTGTTACGCTGGAAGTGTGACATTAGCAATGGAAAGGAAGAAGGGAAGTTTCTTCCTTTTACCCGTACGCGGAGCACTGATCACATCTTTAAGAAGGTCTTTAAGTGAATCATTTAACAAGGAAAAGCTGCGTTTCCACCTGCAGTACAAGTGGACATCTTTGAGGCTTACGCCGACGAAGTGTGCTGGTGTCTGGAAAGAATTGTGGAACATTGAATGAATCTTATAGAGTTAATCTTGAACGAAGACCACCCGTTATCAGACATGATCACAAGGAAACGAAACAAATGAAAAATGTTCAGTCGCATTACTAGTGAAGACGAGCCATTCCTTCGTATCCAAGTGAAGAAGTTCTAGTCATGCACCAAGAGGAGCAAAAAATTGCGAACACTAGAGCATTGAAAACAGAATGAATGCTGTTTTGAAGAATTAATATTATTAGGCAACCTGTAATTATGTGAGTCATGGTGACGATACCTCGCGTATGTTAAATTCGATTTGTTTCTTCGAATCGACCATCTAGGACGGTATACGAGCTTTAGTGTGCCTGGTTTCAACTGCTGTTTGAGGACTTCTTTACATTCGCCACAAGTGTCGTTGAATGCTGACCGAATCGATACTCCCTGGAATCATTGGCCAGTCATGTAGGGCATTTTCATGTGGATTGAAGGGAATAAGTTTAATCCAAACCCGTCTGATACCAGCTTCCTAAACCCAGAGGGATGAGAATCTTGGTTGGTCTGGGGTGCGGTCGCGCCAGAGGCTGTGTTGGTTGGACGGTCTGCGTAATTAGTGGAATAACTTCCAATACGCTGCTCTCTTTCTGGTTTGAAGACTTTCGGAAAAAAAAATAGTTGACTATGTCACCGGATGGAGGTGGTGCTTTCTTGAACAAACTGTCATTGAGTCAGAAATGAGCTTAAAGTTTACAGTCACACGGACTGTTTGAATGACGGCTAAACAGTTCTTACGGTCGTGTTCAGTGTTAGTGGATCAAAGGACAAATGGAAGAGGAAATCTTTTTCGAGCAGGCAATGCACTTGGTTTAATAAGGATATTTATAAAAAAAAAGCAGGGTGGAGAGTTTGTAGTAATTCCTCGCCAGTTCGATACAACAGAAAAACACCTTCAAGACGAATCGCTTTATCGCGCATCAACTGAAAATGAATTCAGAAGTCAAAATCGAAAACTGAACAACGAATGGGTCAAAACGGCAAGCGCAGCAGGTTTAAAACCAGCAGACATTTCGCACTTTAAGGTCGAAGTGCCGACATGTCCCGTCTTATACTTACTTATCAAGACGCATAAACTAACATCCTCTGATGACCTGGCATCTGCTGAACCCTTCACCTTTAAAGTTAGACCCATCATCAGTTGTGTAGACGGGCCTACGGATAGAATTGCTTGGTTTATAAATCTAAAATATGTTTCGAACCGCCGCCGACGTGTGCACAGATAGAGAGCAAAGGGAAGCATCCTCGAAACTGGCGCGACAATTAGCCATTTCAAAGGGTTACGAAACTGTAGCTGCCTGGCATAGGCATAGAGGAAAAACTACGCCCCAAAGCGATAATTCCAACGAAAACAAGACTCCGCTCCTCTTGCCCTTTAATTCAAGCGAAATAAGTGCAGCCATAACATGCTGCCTAATAAGGGCCGGTCTAGAGAATTCCGTAAGAGTGATAGAAATACCACCGGACACTCTGAGACGCCAACCAGTACGCAACCGCCTATATGATCGTCTATGTTTAACGAGAAACTGCATAATTTGCCCTAACGGTAGAGACGGTGATTGCATGACCTCGGGTACAGTCTACCTGATCTCATGTAAAGCCATGCAGGGACGAATACGTTGGCGAAACGGATATATATTCTGACTGTCGGTTTAACAATTCAAGGCACTCATCCATCTGTTCTTGTGTGGAACAGACGATGAAGCAGTCGTCTATTTATCGACACTAGAGTAAAGGTCGGTGATCGAGAACTGGAGCTTCCACCTTAGACATGAAAGCGATGGCCAGGCTTAATGCTAAACGCTGTCCCATGGCCAACCCTATAATTTGCGCAAAATATTTCCCATACCGCCTTAGGACTGAACAACTGAGATGCTGTTTGAAGAGAGTCATTAGTTGCGCAATCGACAAACAGTACTTTTTTATTTTCTTTTCGTGCGCTACGAGCAACTCGAGAATGGCTTGCATTGCGGAGTCATTCAATACGTTAGTATAAAGTGAAGTGGCATTGAGTTACTTCATTCCATGCGTGCTGTTTGGTTGCGCGCACCGTAGGTAGTCAAGAAATATTTTGGTGTTATGTAAATCCCTTGGAATGATTTTTAACAACTGGATCAGGGTAAGGTTTAGAAGCCACGTCATTCTCTCCGTTGGCTCGCCTATACAACTGATGATAAGTCTAACCTCAAATGATGATGGGTTTGTTGACATGATATCATCAGTTGAAGTAAGCTTGTGTGTTTTAATAAGCAAGTAAAGAACAGTGAAAACGGGATGTTCGTTTTTAAGTCGAGAAATGACTGAAGCCTTTGCCGTGTTGGCCTTTTACTAATTTAATTTTCGCTATTGATTTCTATACTTCTTTTCAGAGGATACTCGATAGAGAGAAACATTGAGATGCTCCTCTGTTATTCTAATATCCTCAAAGAAAGTTCAGGAAAAGATATTGGTGGCAGTTCCTTTTGGTACTACTTTACCTAACCTTTTTAGACTAGCCCTGTGACGTAGCTGATCCTGAAGTTCATGCAGAGTACACGTGATCCTGTGCAGGATTGATCTAGAAATGGTTTGACTAGCCACGAAAGTACGCACAACTCTCTGCTCAGACAGCGCCCTAGGGCAACCACTTTTTCTATTCCTCCATGACCCGAAAATTTGTGTTGGACTTTTCAGAGAAGCGATTCCTATAATTCACGTCGACAGCGGACTGTCGGTGGTGAGAGCCTGGGAACATAATACTGTAGCCATCCATGAATTTCAGAGAGAATCGACAAGATCAGAATTAATGAACAGATCAGCAGTCGAATCTACGCGAAAATCCAAAGTCCTTCGTTGATGATAAATGAAAGGAAAAGAATCGTAGAGTAGAAGTGATGGGTTCCGCGCTATGTGAGCTTTCGAGTCAGGTAAAATAGTGTAGAAGATAGTAATAAGTAAGAAAAAGTTTCGGAAGCACTCACGGCCTGAACGTTTGCAAGAAAGTGCAAACAAAAAGAACGAAGTCAGAAGTAAACCACAATTACATGACTCGAATATCATCAATAGAGGTTGTTAACAGTATAAATCACCTGCACCACCTGTACGAGGGCACGTGTGGCGCAGTGGTTGGAGGTGCCCCTGCAACACGCACGTGGAGTCGATTCCTGCGCCCATGGCCCATTAAGCCCTCCAACCCTTCGGGGTCGGCAAATTGGTACCAGACTTGTCTGGGAGCATAGCAGCACTGGCTCGATACATCGGCAGGCCACCTCGAGTCATTGTAAAGGCCAGATATGGATTCAATCACCTCCAACGATACTTATTGAAGTCGAATGCATGGCGCATCCCTCAGGGGTTGATCAACGCCAAGAGCTTTATCCTTTATCCTTTTACCACCTGCATCAACAGCATCGCCTCTCCCTCTGTCGTTCACTCAAGAAAACACGACATAGCTAGCACATATTTTGCTGCACTGAGTTGCTCCGTGTTTTCTGAACGCACAGAGAAAGCGGGGCATATAGTATTTTTTCATCAGAGAAATCCTGAAGAAGCACGATCCTCGACTGTGAAGATCTCAGTCGTGTTGATATGGTTCTTCGAAACGGTTGCTGGTTCCATCCACAAATGATGTGTTCGTTCCACTTCACTTCAGATTTTTTGGTGGCAAAGGATTCAAAATGTGATTTTCAGTTTTGCTGACTGAGATGGAGAAAAATGAATCTGTAATAAGATTTTTCACGGCAACCGTAAATTTGAGTTGTTACATTTATGAGTAAAATGTTAACTTTGCCGCTTGCACCCTTGAATAGTCGCTATTGGAATACGTAATTCGCTATACTAAATCAATCTTCAAAAGAGTTTCTTAAAAACGTGGGTGAAATTGAAAACATAGCTTTATGACTCGAAAGTGCAATAATCGTTTAGAAAGGCATCTCACCTGGAAACCCTTACTTCCCTTAATTCTTCAAGGTTTCCTACTTCCTTAATTCCGATCATTATTATTTAGTTTGAGATAGAAGCAGTCATGGAAGCCCTTGGTAGCCAAGGAGTCCCTACTCAGTACATAAAGATTTTTCGTGAGCTGTACAAAAATTTCACAACCAACATTTCACCATTCTACAACGATATTAACGTTGACGTCAAGAGAGGAGTTAGGCAGGGCGATACAATCTCGCCATAATTATTTACAGCCACCCTCCAGAACGTCAGGCGAGCGTTGGAATGGGATAATATGGGAGTGAAAATCGCCGATCGGCAGATACATCACCTTCGCTTTGCTGATGATATCGTTCTTATAACACCAGACATTAGCCAAGCGGAACGTATGCTTGCGGACTTTGATAAAGCGTGTGGAAAGATTGGTCTTCGACTAAATCTCAAGAAAACGATTATTATAAAGAACGGATTGGTTTTGTTTGCTCCATTCACGCTCAACGGAACGAATATCTCCGAATGCTCCAGTTATGTCTATCTAGGTCGGGAAATCAATATGATGAACGACTTAGCTCCAGAACTGAGCAGAAGGAAACGAGCGGCTTGGGGAGCTTTCAAGAGCATCGAGGATGTAGTGAAGAGAGCAAAAAACACCCGATTCCGTGCCCACCTTCTCGACTTAACGGCTCTTCCTGCCCTAACGTATGCGTCAGAAACCTGGTCGCTACGTAAGCAGGATGAAAGATCACTCAACGTTACCGAACGCGCAGTCGAAAGGACGATGCTGGGAGTATCCCGTTTCACACAAGTAAGGGATGGGATCCGAAGCTCCGATCTACGTCAACGATCGAAAATCAAAGATGCCGTTCTATACGCCAAACAGTCGAAGAAAAGATGAGCCGAACAAGTAATGCGTATGAATGATAACCGATGGGCAAGGGCTGTTAGTGACTGGATTCCTCGGGATGTTAAACGTACTGCAGGAAGACCACCGATCCGATGGTCAGAGTTTTTCACGAAGAGCTTAGAAGAAAGATATGATGCTCGACGAGTCTCTAAAGCGAGGAGAACCCACTGGGCTACTCTTGCACGCGATAGGGAAAAATGGAGGATTTACTGGCGCCCGCTCGAGTCACTCGACGATCAACTGGACTACGGATGATACAGGTGATCTAGTTTTCTAGTTTTTTCAAAAATTCTGAGCAAGTCAAATGGCATTCGGAAGAAGACAGTTAAAGATAAATTATAAACCTTTCAACGTGATCAATTCTTGTGGGATTCATCCTTCATTCTCCTTCACCATACATCTTCAGAAGTAACTGAATACTGTGGTTTATAAAATGGCCTGCCGTGGGGTAGCAGAGTTTACAAAGGCGGTGTTGATTTCCTAGTGTGGTATCAATATGCCGAGATCGGAAAGATGGAAAGTTTAATGAGCTCAGAGAGCGATGTCAAACCAGTGATTTTTTGTGTGTACTGTACGACACCTTTAAGCACTACGCAAGGCTAAGCTAAAGTCAAAAATAACGTTTGTTTCTAAATAGGTTTTTTTCCTAGGATTTGAGCACAGTCTTTTCTTTCTTTTATTTTTAGTAGCGGATATTGTGTTTTTGAGAAGTACTAAAGGTATAATAGACACTTCAGTCTCGTTAAAAAGCTGAGAAAAGTGTATTATGGAACAAAATGAAAGTGATTTATGCACGATTATCGTATGAAATTTACCCGATCCGTCTTCGTATTTTCTCGGCGTAGCCTATCAGTTCTTCCATTCGATTCGTTTCCTCGCTTCTATTGTCTACGACGGTCTCCGAACATTTTGCGCGTCGTTTCGTCTGCTACATGAAAAATGCCGTTGAATTCTGGTTGACTCAGTTCTCACTGGAGTTCTAGATAGCCTAGCTAGACATTCGCACTTCGGATGCAGAGAGTGTATTTTTCTCAAAAACAAATCTGGTACCAATTTTCCGACCTTGAAGCGATGGGATGCTTGAATAGCTCGGTGCGGGTTCGAATCAGCACAGTGCTCCTGATAACGTAGAATCATAGTGTAAATAATATTAACAATAATAAAGATGATAGCAGTATCAGAGGCGTGTAGCAAGGTCGTAGGGTCTTGAGGGTAATATAACAGTGATGTACGATACCTACTTGAATATATTCATACTCCGTGTCCACGATTGGCGTTGACACCTCAGCACATATGTCATTCGTTTCATTCCCTTGTCCATAATGATGGCACTCTTCGAACATGGTGACCACTGCGAGTGCCATGCTCTGCTCCAAGATCGTTTCCAGCCGCGAATACAACTGGTTGACTTCAGCAGCAAACACGTCCACATATCTTGTAGATCGTCGCGCTAGAGGAGGCTTGTGGCCACTTGAGCTCCACTTGTTTCTCATCTTCATTGAGCGCCATAGGTACACTATAAGCGATCTGGCGTCTCAAATTAAGTGATTGCTTATTTTAATCTTTTTTCGACATCGAATGATTGTGATTTATTTACACTGGCTACTTTATTACTGCAATCGAAAAATGACGATGTCATCCTCAAAACAAGGAAAATGCTAGGATTTTGTCATCACTGCTTGTGCTTTCTTTATCGCAGTCAAACGACTTGTATTATAATGCAAAAAAAATATGGCAAGATAGTGCCTGTCTGCCGAACCCTTTCCCTCACGCGCATGCAAACAGTGGCGAAAGAGCTGTGATTTTCTTATTTTGTTACGGTAGCGCTCTCCTAGAGGTCTCTGCTGGACGAGATCACTCGTTCATCGCAATCGCTAGCGGAAGGGACTAAGGTTAACACCGTCGACTGGTTTTCGTAGAAATTAATGATTAAGATAACTAGTCCTCTCGACTGATTTTTACTATTCTATGCTTCGAAGCTACTGTTCGAACACAATCACCATCAGAAATTTTCCAACTGCTTTATAGGATACGTTTTGTGAAGCGCTGCATACATAGTGCACTTTGCAAACCGGCGGCACTTACCATTCCTTTGCTCACCACTCTTGACTAGGATGATCGTGTGCCTTCCTTTTCGGAGAGTTCTTCTGACGTGGACTGCAGGAAGTAGGTGTAGTTCTTGGATTCTTGCTTAAAGTAGGAGAGAAATGATGTTGTTTCATTAGGGTCTTGTCGTTCATTGTTAAACTGATGTACCTAGAAGTTCTGCGAATAAATTTGGGTTGGTTCTTCTGCAAGGATTATTTTAGGATTTGAAGGAGTCTGTTGGAACAGAAAAGATTTGAACAGAATGTTTCCGTTACCAATAATGAAATGAAGTGGTAGTAAACCCTTCTTTCATCAAGTCAAAAAGTGGAGTATTTTGCCTTAGCGGTGTAAAATTTCACGAGTGCTCCTCTTTTTGGGTAGGTTATATGGCTTTTTTCTGATGCCGTATAACTTCTGCTGCCAAAAATCTCTCCTCAACTGGCGTTTACTGTTGGAGTGTGTTAAATTTGAATTTGCGTAATTAGGACAGTATTCTCGATAAGTCGGCCCTCTGAGTGACGGTCAAATCATGCAGTACCGGATCAAGAGCTTACTTACTTTTTGGCCTCAAAAAAGCGTAGTAACTACGATGAATTGGTCATTTCTTTCCAGTAGAGAAAGTTTAATCTAAAAATGTGGATCTTCATGAAAGAAGAATGCCGTGACGAGGAATCTGGAATCATGGTTTTCATTTCTTGTCCATTTCTAGGTTTTTCTTTTAAAGCGATGTCCACCAGATCGTTAAAACTTGTGGGGTAAATAAATATTCCATTAGCAATGCTTTGTACGCTTTCGAAGAACATAAGCTTGCTAATCAGTGCCGATTTTAATGTAGTGTCGGTCTTAAGAATTGTTACGCAATGTTCCTAACGAAGTTATGGAATTTCTTCCAGCTGTCTAGATGGACAAGGGATTGATGTGCAGAAGGCTTCCACCTCCACTATTTCGTTATAGCGTTTTTTACCCACAGGTAGTGAAGGTGCTATCGTCTAATTATCGCATTGCTGTCCTCTTCTTTTTGGTCTCTTACTGGGCGAACGCGCGGAAATTGATGTGACTTGAGGCTTCACGAAAATCATAGGCATTCACCTTTGGGAGTCGTTTTACTGTTCTAAGCTAGCTAAAAAGAAAGAGTCTGCTGGGTGTCTCACAAGTGTTGTTGTTAGCCGATCCAACCGTTTTGCAACAGGGAATTTTCGCATCTCATCTACAACTCAACCGCATGACGTCGTAGTACAGAAAACTACGGCCTCTGTTAGGACATAATTCTTCTCTCTTAAATAGTTGTATTAAAGATGATTTTAAAGTTATTTAAACACTTCTACTGAGTTTTCGCAAAAATTTTCATACTTTTTGGAAGGAGAAATGCTAAAGTTAAGAAGGAAAAGTACATGTCGAAGGAATAAAGGCTCCAGGTGATGAAAGCAGTTCCAAATTGTACAATAGCACGATTTTTGTGAATTGATAAAAAAAAACCACCACCAAAAGTGTAAAGCAGCTTTTGAAAAATTTCGCTTTTTGCGGTGGATCATCCTCATAATGGAGAAAAATTATAATTTAAACCAGTTCAGTGAAATGTTCGTGCAACACGCAAGGAATCTGGGCAGAGGCTGAACTGTACAGCAGTATTTCTCTACATTTTGGCAGTTTTCAGCATAATTTAGTAATTTTGATTTATTCTACACTTTGGGGAGTGGATAGCACAGTGGGAGTAATGTCGGTCAATATGAGCATGGTGCTAGTTTGATTCCGCTCCTAGGCAACCAAGCATCATCTCTCCAGAGTCGGGAAGTTGGTAAACGGACTTGTCCGGGAAAAGACCACTTTCTGCAATCCAATTGGGAACGCTCCAGCCCGGCTGTTCCAGGACTCTATGAAAAATCGACTCAGCCACCATTCCACGGCGATCAAGATGAAATGAAAATCCTCAAACAACAGCCGAAGCAACGCTTAAAAGTTCGAAGATCTTCGTGGATAATGGCTGCGAGGAAACAAGTCGAATGTGAGACGTGCTGGGATCCACATCAAGACGGTTCAGGTAAAGTAAAATTAAAAAAATATTCTACATTTTATAAAATGAGTATTAGTCTACTGCCGACCAGGTTACCAATTATCAAATACGAGATTATGCGAGATGGGATGAGAAGCTTGAAGATAACCTAGGTAAGGTGACCACACGAAGAGCTGTAACGTTTCAAATCAGGTTGAGTTTCACTTTTTCGCGCTACATTCACTTTCACTTTTGCCGAATATTCCATTAAGGCAACAGCAAGTGATCATGAAACAGAGAGCGCTAAAATTTACTGGCGTCATAGAAAGATGTTCTGATGTGGATCGAAAAGAAATTCCCAAACAAAGCTGAATTGATTGTTTTAACTTGGCGTTGACTTGTTTTTAGCTTCTTTTCCAATTCTTTCACATTTTTTAGAAACATTGTTATACATAGTAACTTTGCAACGTCTAACAGCAGATTGGGCACTGTTTGTTGGTGAAAACTGAAGCAACAGAAATGTTGAAAGGACATCTCCACATCTAGAAGGTCTGGATGAAAAGGAGCAGGGTTCTCTTGTTGTCCAGATCTCATTGATCTGTGTCGATTTAGGGTTCTCGAGGCAACTATACTCAAGATAAGATCGCACGTCTCCAGAGAAAACTCACGTGGTTAAACGCGAAGTGAAAGTGGTCATGTCGTTGCCCCGAGGTGGTTTTAAGGGATGTATCGCTCCTCTTTGCTTCCTGGGATTAAGGATTATTTTATTTCTTGTAGATAAACGTGGACATATTGGGACGTGAATGTGGTTGCGTATATATAGATTACTTCCTGGCCATCTAATCGCATTTAGGGCTGCAAACAATTGAATGTGGGGATCATGGAATTTGGACGGAGTCGTCGTCTCAAGCAAGTAAACCACAGAGCCACTATGATGAAGCAATATAATGCATAGAATTATGGCTCATCCGGTAATCTACCTTTGAGTATGCCTTTTCAAAAAGCACTTAATTGAAGGCCTCCATTGCACTTACTGTGCAAGACAGGAACCCAGGTTCAACCGAAGTTTTATTCCCTTTTGAGATTATTAAAATCTATGCCGTGAAAATTTGCTTATCTAGCTTGCACGTGATAAAACCAAATGCATTTGTTGAGAAACTAAAAATTTAAGCTACCAGCATTAATGATAAAAAAAAGGATAAAGCACTGGTCGTTGATCAATCCCTGAGGGATGCGCCATGCATTCAACTTCACTAAGCATCGTTTGGAGGTGATTAAAAGCATATCTGGCCTTTACAATAGTTCGCGGTGGTCTATTAATGTATCAAGCCAGTGCTGCTATCCCAGCGGACAAATCCGGTACCAACACCAGAGGGATAGAAGGCTTGGTGGGCCACGGGCGCTGGGATCGATTCCACGTGTGTGTTGCAGAGCGCGTTCGACTATTGCGCTTCACGCGCCCACCAACATTAAGTGTGTCATCTTTGAGCTGACCGAGCGGAAAGGGACTATCCACTGAACAGTTCATTATACTCGAGAAAAGCAATACTTCGGAACGAGCTGTAAGGGAAGAATTGACAGTCGAAGAGTGTTCTGTGTTCTATGAAGAACTTTCACAGGTACGATTATTCCTTTTGCATATTTGGATTATATTTGGATTTTTGGACGCCTCCATATTAACACCAGATAGCGTTTGATTCTCATAAGCACGCATCAAATATGATTGAACGAAGTAAGCAACTAAATGATTTTATGATGATGACCGATACCGTTTATTATGCCCACAAATCTAGGAATCCTTTCTGAAGCGCTGGAAGATGGTGCCACCTAGTGAGACCCCCGTAAGATGATTCTCGTCGCAGTGAATTGTAGGTTTTCCCTAATCGATGTCGCTGTTATCCATTCATTTTGTATGTGATCCGCCCATTGGTTCCTACGAAAGGCCTGGTAGAAAGCAAAAATGTCCAGTTCATTTGGTATGGTGAACCATGTAGTACCATAACGTGATTGAATAAGGCACTGGGGGCTCAAGCGATCACCTCGTCTCACTTTTATCTACTTAAAGAGGTCTCTGACTTATTTGAGATAGAAACGCTGAAAAGTTAGGTTGCAAATATTCACTACGTACTATATAAGATCCTTTGTACTCTACATATAGACCTCATAGTCAAAATCTCATCACTCTCCGACGAAATTAAAGTTGATAAAAAAGCCGCTCTGCCTCAATCAAACGAATTCCTCATTCCTCAGAATGCATCACGCCGGAATATTTCGGTTGGGAACTCCACCGAAAGAGAGGTCTAAAATCGAGGAGGATTAAATAAGCACTTAGGAGTGCTTAGAGATTACCAAGAATCTAGTAACTTGAAAGAAGAACCGAAAGTTATCAGGCAGCTGATTGGATTGTGATGCTCTGAATATGGATGGGTCTTAAGAAATGTTAGACGAAGAGCAGGAAGACCACTATTAGACTTCTCCATGAACACCCTTATGAAGATTACGTTGCTTTCGGATATTTAAATAAGTAGAAACAGGAAGAGTCTTTACGCGATAGAGACAGCTGAAAGCTTTGCAAAGTTGAAAAGAGAATTATAGAGACAGGATTCCAAGGGTAAGCAGCTCTACATAAGAATTCAAAGATTAATTTAAAGGGCGGGTCGGTTTTTCCTCAGCAATTTCTATCTTTTGCTAGGCGCAATAAACTTATTAAATTCTCCCCACCACTATTACCAATGTTTACATAGTCAGAACAATTGGATGATAAACTTAGCGCTCTTTCATTTAAAATTCAGTCCCTTCTCTGCCGTGAAGTGCTGTGAGAACTTTTATCGTTTTAGTTTGGTTTTTTGTTTAAGAGCGATTTATTCTAGTAGCTTGACGTCGCGTATTCCGGTTACCGAATGTAGTTGTGAGATGCGAAGCAGGGTTCATCTCTTTCAAACCTCTTATTCCGACTGTATTATTTCTTAGGTTTTTTTTAACTTCTTTCTTTTTATTATTATCATTACTTCTATTCTAGCTAGAATAAAACACCAGAGCACCAGTACACATCGAATTCTACTCCAATAGTAATCTCAACACGATGAAAATATAGTTCTCGTATTTGCAATTACCGTATCATTTTGAGACGGTTACGGTTGTGAAGCATTAATGAGTTACCTTAGTTACTAGTATTTGGTGACTGATTCGAATCCAGTGTCCGTTGACCTATGCTCATGCGTTTTCATATTGTTTCCATGTTTTGTACCAAATGAGCGCTTGCCAGTGATGTCGTCCTTGATTTTGCTTGTCACTACGTTTGATGCCGTTTTGTCAGCGTTTGCTTTAAGGTGGTGGGTCAAGCCTGTTCCCCCCTTAACAAGACTTTCGTTCGTTCTGTTTCGTTTCTAATAAGCCTTTTGTCGTATATTACGTCTCCTGTGTACGACTTAGTTTTCTTTTTGACTTCTCCATAACGCCTTCTGTTTACTGTACCAGCCCGAAGTGAAAACTTAGAAACAGTTTTCATGGTGCTTGGCTTGTAATCGCGAAGCGGGTAGAGTTGCTAAGTTTGTTTGTGGTCGTCGTTTACCCATTTTAATCTTGATTACTAAAAATTGTGTTCCAACAAGTCCACCCCTTCCCTCTAAAATTCAGTGTGTTTTAAACTGTTCTTCAATATCTGTGGCAGAAATGATGACTTGATTTTAAGTTAAACTTTTCTGAATAGTCCTAATCTTCAAAATCAACATCCTCCCGAAAAGCCTCGGAAGGTGTGATAGCGGGTTCGATCCCCATTGCGGACACCTGCGATCCGGAGTTTTACAAACTTCTCACCATCATTGTGGATATAAATCACATTCACATCCCGTGTACTCCTAACACCTTTGCATCTTGATCCAACGGTTAGAATAACTTGTAACACTTTCAGTCTCGTAGTGCCTGGAATTGTTTTAGCACGGCAGTACCCATTGCTAAGCCACCAAACTTTACCACAGCACAAACCTACTCTTCTCTTCTATTGAAAGGTCGAGCTTCTTCTCAACTCAAGCCACCTTTCCGGGACACTTAACTTAGGTCTAAAACCCAGAGGAATACTCTCCCTTTAAATCAAACACCACTAATGACGCTTTTTAGTCAAAACGCATATTTAAGGATCGAGCTGTTGATTAATTCGACATAAATGAAAAAAAGGATAAAGATTTCGGCGCTGATCAATCTCTGAGGGATGCGCCATTCATTCGACTTCATTAAGTATCATTGGAGGTGACTGAATGCATATCTAGACTTTACAATGACTCGCGGTGGCATACTGATGTATCGAGGCAGTGCTGCTATCCTCACAGACCAGTTTGGTACCAATCTGCCGATCCCGGAGGGATGGAAGGCTTGGTGGACCATGGAAGAGTGGGTCGATTCCACGTGTATGTTGTTGCAAGGCGCCGCTGACCACTGCAGCACACGTGCCCCTAAATACGACATATAAGAAAAAAAAGGCCATTCGGAGGCAGACGATCATTACCAACAACTGCCCTGTGTATAAGAGAGCTACCGGTTGAGCTTGTCTCACTCGAAGGCTCTTCACTAAAGAAGATTCGATTCGATGGCTAAGACACCACATTGCGAGAATCAAGGGCTATGGACCATTGACTCTGATCTTGGCTCTGAAAAAAGGACGTCAAAACGCTGGCTCTATAATTTTTTTTAGCAACCTAGTGTTAACTCATCAATGAAAGGATGCTTGTAAGAGACACAGGCTTGTAATTCTAGAGTCTACGCAATCGTAATAAGCATTTGGCGGTCTTGGTGATTCTTGGAAGCTTTGTCGTTGAAATAGTGATTCAGATTTACAGAAAACCGGACTTTTTTCAACTTAAAGGCTTGAAAAGCATAAAAATAGAGAATAAGATAGAGTTTTATGATTTAATTTATCTGATTTCTGAATGATAATCTATGCATAAGTATGAGCGCTTTTAACTATGAAGTCACAGCCGCCGCAAAGTTTCGGGACCGGTAACATTTCTCTGTCTCAGTCTTTAAGCTTCTCACCTTTCTGTTGTTCTAATGTGTACAAATACGAATGGCTGAGAAACGACTCCTGGAAGCAGTCTTCGTGACTGTTCTTCCGTAGATCGTCTGCGACTAACATCGTCAACAAGTTATAGAATAGCTTGTCTCAGGTTTTCATCTCTAATCCATTTTTTCAGGAAGGTTCTTCTCCCTTGAAACTTTTAGTGGAAATTTTTAGATGTTTGTTCGTCTGCTTTATTAACCCTCTTGGATTCAGAGGGAAAGATTCAAATATCTTTGGAGCAAGCCTAGGTAAATGTTTCTATTCCCAGTCACTCTCACTCTCTCCCAAAGGCTGAAGGAGTAGAATTTAAAAAAAGCTTTTGTTACCTTTCACATTACTTCTTCTACTGCGAAAAACATGGCACTTTTTGAGAGACAGAGTTACTCTGAAAATAATGGAAGCATCGAACCAGTGGTAAGGCTAGAGTATGACGCCACTGCTTTTCTACTTCCTCACATAACCTGGAGGAATCTAATATGGTAAACTTACGAAGTCTGGCTACCAGGGCACAGATGATGGTAACCTAATTGAGTTCTGGTACTTAGCTGCCAAAGCATGTTTTCTCATAACCAACACATTCTTCGTTCTAACCTAGAATTCGCATAAATCCCACATCGTCATTAAGAGATCGAGCTGCAAGTGAACACTAGAAGCTCAGTAAACAAAACCACTACATGAGTTTAATGTTTATTATTATTTATTGTATTGTATTATATTTATTATTAATACTTATTGTTAGGGTTTGCTTCTAATATTTCTGATTTTGAAATTACTGTGTATTCTAAGCCAATAAAGTGCACAGTTATTCACCACAGTCCATCATACTCTTACGCTTCAATCCTGTCTGTATATCTGTTTATTGATTAATTCTTTTTTCTCTTATATTTATGGTTCACTGCTTCCTGCCGATTATTCGTATTCGATTTCTGATTTTTGATGTTCACTATCGCTCTGTCATTGGAAGCGCAAAGGAGGATATCCACAATCTGACAAGACGGACTTCTCCACCGTTTGAAGTGCCCAGATCGCTTGTCTAATTGGATGCCGATCGCCGAAAACGACTTTTTCCGTTCAGTTCTTTTGCGTCACCTAGTTAACGCAGGCGAGTGAAAACATAAGCTATTTAGCTAAGCCGTCATTCATCTATGTAACTTCCTTTCCACGAATGATTTGGATGACGTTTGCTACTTTAACCGTGAACTATTCGATCCGCTGAAAAGATTCGATGGCTTCATGAGGCAGTACAGTCGTGGTGAAGGATCAGAGAGATAAGTAGCAACAAG
Source organism: Angiostrongylus cantonensis (assembly GCA_009735665.1). Lineage (NCBI taxonomy): Eukaryota > Metazoa > Nematoda > Chromadorea > Rhabditida > Metastrongylidae > Angiostrongylus > Angiostrongylus cantonensis. Next base: position 1,173,871 of record MQTX01000094.1, read on the forward strand.
GAGCTCTGTTTACCAAGAAATCGTTCTACGAACACATTGATCTCGACCATTCTGTTAGTAATTTTAAAATCATAAGCCTGTGAGCTTTCTCAGTACGTACTGATATCATCCCTGTAGCAGATTCTTCTGTGCTTATACTCCGTTGGTGTAAAGTTGATTTATGGTGTCCATCACACTGCGTCAATTATTATCGTCTATTGTGCTATCATTACCGAGTTCAATAGCTTCCAACTCTGTAAGTGACAGCTAATAAACAATTGTTTTTAGGATGTATCTAGTTCCCAGACTATCGCTTCTACTTCTTCTTTTTTGGCCGAAATCATCAGGTAATAACTGAATTTCAAATGCTTCAAAATATTATTCTGAAGGCTTTTCCAATTTTCCTCAAAGGCTGTCTTGCTCGAAAAAGCTTAGATTCCTTCGCAACGTGATAAATTTTGGGCTTATCAGTCCGTGCTGTTCAGACTGTCAAAGGGAGGAGTTAGTGTTGCAGACCTTCTTCAAAGTTTATTTCCTCATGCAAAACGTTTATAGTAAGGCTTTAAGACTTGCTGTTTGTTTGGGAAGATTTCTAGGAACAAATGAATAGCTTTCTGATCAGATAACTTCTCCAATGTTAACTAATTTTTGTCCTTGCTTTAATTCATTTGAGACCCGTTTGTGTGTTCGCGTTCGCATCCGGTAGAATCTGCATTAAGGTTATGCAGTGAATCACCTGAACATTTATTGAAAATGACACCGCTAACCTACTTAGAAAACTAGAATACTCGTCGTCAATCTTTTTGTGATTTTTTCTGTTGTCATAACTCATCAGAACACTGAATACAAGAAGCGTGGAAATTATTGTCATAAGACTAGTTGAAAATGTCGACAAGGAGGAGGACAGAGGAATAGGGAGTGATCAAAACCGTTCTATCAAGAGAAAATATCCATATACTGTTGAAAAACGTGGAGTTTTTTCCTATCAAGGAGTGTGCTGTGTGCACGCAGTCGAAGGCAACATGGATGGATGTTCTTGACTGTAAAGACAAAAGGCCATAATGGCTTAACCAACAAATCTCCGAAAAATGGAAATTATACTAGGGCCCACACAACCAGTGGGGACAGGCCATTCAAGTATCAAGTAATTAAGTAAGGACAAAGACTGGAAAGAGAACATTTTCTTTTGAGAAAAATCAGAAGAAAGTAATATTCTGAAACGACGATTTCGTTGTTGAGACGTTTACCCGTGGTATCCATTTTTGGAACCGAGCTGTGAAAGAGTTTCATTTTTCAATCACGATATTCCAATTACTTTGCTGAAGATTTTTTCCAAATTAAGCACTACAAAATAAGGCAGCCTGGTAGAAAAAGAGGATAATCTCGATGAATCGAAGTCTTACGGTATCTGAAATTCTGTTACTTTTACAACATGAATTGATCAGCAATTTTTTTAGCATTGACTTTTAATACTGAAGAATTACCGAATTTCGAAAAACTAAAAAGAATTTCAGAAGCTGACAATGAAAGTCCAGTGACGACGAGATTCCTCTGCCAGAGAGGCTGCTGCGATCACCACGAGTGGTGTCGATTTTGGGCTTCCGTCGGAGAATGCAAGGCCGGTCATTTTTCAAATGAATTACCTTAGCATTCTTTGCTGTATTTTTAATCAGGAGAGTGTGTGGCGCAGTGTTCGGAGCCGCCCTGCAACACATACGTGTAGTCAATTCGGCGCCCTTGACCCACCAAGCCTTCCATCCCTCCGGGGTCGGCAAATTGGTACCAGAGTTGTCTGGGGGAAAGCAGCACTGGCTCAATAGATCGGTAGGCCACCATGAGTCATTGTAAAGCCCAGGTATGCATTCAGTCACCTCCAAACGATCTAAATGAAATTGTGCATCCCTTAGGGTTTGATCAAAGCCGAGTACTTCATTCTTTTATTTATCCTTCATCTTTAACTTCATTTTACTACGTGGTTGATAATTTATAGCGTGTTTTCGAGATGTCATGACTAGTAAATGCGGTTTCAATCAAACCATAACTGAGTTCTGGTTTTGATAGAAGGAAAAATAATTCAAAAAAAATATTGTCAATTTGAAGCCATTTCCCTCTCTGCAAACCATGACAGCAGCGAATGAAAAAGGACTCGGAATAAAGTTCGAACCTAAAAAAGGCAACATAACTCCATTCTTTGTTTTATTTTAACTATTGCACCCTTCTTTTTATAACATTTCTTTAGCAAAAATTGGGACCAATGGTAAAATTAGTGCGTTCTAAAGATCCCTTAGATGAATGACCAGATGGTCCAGTTGATTAAATAATGCTTTAACACAATTGTCGTTTAAAGGAAATTTTTTTATACTGCTCGTTATCACACCTATTGCACAGATCCAAGCACTTGCATTCGATTCGTTTTTCTCGCATTCATCGTCGACATATTTCCTGCAACACTTCGCACGATGGTTCGGCTTTTGCTGAAGAATTTCGTCAACTTTATGAATGTCATAGAATGCTGGTTAAGTCGACTGTCCTTTCAATCTTGTGGATAGGTATGCTAAGGCCTTCCCAAATGGGTTGGAGACGAGCGTTGGGAAGGCGGTTGACCCAGCAGCACCTTTGCATCCTGTTCGCTGGTATCACTAAACATTGTGCTATCTCGTTTTTTTAAATAACATAAAGAAACCGAAATGTTTAGTGGAAGAAAAAGAGAAGAAAAAACCACCAGGCTTTAAGTTCCAACCAAATTTTCGCCAAAATGACAAGTAAAAGAACTGATACTATATAAAAGCTCTGAAGATGGTTTAATAAGGTGCAAAGTACGTGTTTAGAATCGAAAACATCACTGCTACTGGAAACATTCTACTCAGACTGTACAAAGCTCTCTCTCTCTCTCTCTCTCTCTCTCTTTCTCTCTCTCTCTCTGTCACTCAAACTGTATAGGAACGTAAAGTTAAATCGCACAGCGTAACTGATTTTCCTTGTGTTCTCATTTGGCAGCTCTTGCAACCTGGTGTATGTAGTGCTTAAAAGCTTAGAAACAGTCAATAAACGTATTCTCCCTGTTTGAGATCTTTTCCCTAATAAATTGCTAAGCTGACCTCGAGACCCCAGAGAACCACAATGGCTAAATCAGCGAAACTCCGAAAACTGAGATTATCTGACCCGCGCAACCAGTGAAGAGGGATCGTGCAACCAAGTATCCAAGTAAATAGCAGCACAGATATAACGTTTACACCTAAAGCAATAGAGCAAAGTTTCTTCTACAATCCGGGCAGGATTTCACCCTTTAAGTCTATTAGTTTCAGAAAAATTTTCGTTCACTTTTTAAAAAACAAGTCTATGACCCTATAAGGCACCGTCCAACGTGGCTGCAATGCAAGTTAGATCGCAGGGCATAACATGTTAAGAAGTACACATTGTTTTTCAAACTCGCCTATCGTTGAACATTTACGCATTGAGTAGAATTTCGATATGACTCTCTTGTTCTCCACTTTTGCCAGAAATCCGACTTTTCGACTTTGTTCTACGGAGCTAATAAACAAATATCCCACTGAGGTTAGACGGCCGCAAATTACAAAAGACGCTAGATGTACGACACCATAACCGCTTTGTCGTAGTGACACAGTGAAGAAAGTGGGGCGACTAACTACATATAGACGACTTTGCGATTTGCTGAAGAACGTTGCAAAATGGTTTATTGAACTAAATAGTTTAAGTTGAAGTTTATTGAACTAAAAGTCTCTCAAATTTGATCGTAAAGGTAAAAGATGATCGAAAAGACTGAAAAGAGTTTTGATTGAGTAATTTAATCAATTTTATTTGATGCCTATTGGTAAGGCATGATGTGAAGTATAGCTAAAATGATGATGGGATATTCGGAAAACTCCGAAGGACATCTGAAACGAAGGATCCGCATGGTGTCGTGGTGAACGCATTAGCCCTCAGAAAGGGTAGCAACGTGTTCGATCCCCAGCACAGACACCTGGTGTCCAGAGCTCTGTAAATAGCTGAAAATCATTACGAAGATGTAACTATTAGCGAAAGATAATTGTAAAACTGCATGTATGCGAGTGGCTTAATAGCTAGAGGTGCCTTGGAAGCCTATGGCTAGCTCGTTCCCCCGTTCTTGTTAACCGCTTTACGACCGAACCCATTTTAGAGTTCAAGGCCTATCGGAACGCGCGTCATCGGAACTCGCTAGAAATACGCATTGAGATCAAGATCTATAATTGATGAACCCGTGAATTAGGAATTGCGCATCAGTTTCCTGAGGTTAATTTTCTTACTCGCTTTCCTCAGATATTTTCTGTGTCTCTCTAACTTCTTAACATAACTTATGGGTGCATGGATCTCCCTCATATGAGGGATCTCGAGCCGGTTAGGCGCGAGGCTACGTGGCGCGTCCCCAGGTGGCGGATAGGGGGTTAATCGCGGACCAAAAGCGACCTTTGCTTTGCATGCAGCACAGTGGACATAGGCGCTCTGCGATACACATGGGATCGATGCCCGCCTTCCACACCCATTAAGCCCTCCATCACTTCGGAGTCGGCAAATTGGTACCAGACTTCTCTGGAAGAATAGCAGCACTGACTCGATACATCGATAGGTCATGGTTAGACATTGTTCAGGCCCTATATGGATTCAATCACCTCCAACGATGATTAATGAAGTCGTATGCATATCGCATCCATCAGGGATAAATCGACGCCGAGAACTTTATGATTTTTTATTCTCTCTAACTTCTACATAGCCGCAATGCATATTTGCGTATGTTCCCATGTTCTTTGTTAAACTCCCGTGTGTAATTTCAAAAAATTCGTCTACTATATATATATATATATATATAATATCTAATCATGGTGTTGTTAGCTTGCCGTGTGGTCTATGTGGCATTCAATTTGCGTATTTTTTTGTTTCTTTGATGTATTTTTATAGCCACCGATTCCATTCGACCGTCCAAAAACGGCTTTTTGTATATAATTGCAAAAAACAAGAAGCATTGGCAACACTTATCTATGTACTGATTACAGTTTAAAGTCTGTTCTTGATATGCTATCGATTGACTGCAAAAAGGTTTGGCAAAAAGCGTTCTGTGTCAAATTAAGGCAGAAAAGAACGTGCGCATTCAGATCAGGATGCATGGTCCGGAACGTACAGCAGTCTTCACATCGAAATCAATGCGCATAGTATCGCATGAATTCAACTGGGGCCTTGATCATTTCTAGTTCCATAGACTGAATCAGACTTATCTGGGTAGATAAAACCACGAAGTTGGTTCGATCGCAGGTGAATGACCAAATGTGTTTCTAATAACCTACACGATATTTGAAACGAAGTCGAATGCACTGAGCGCACTCGGTGATTTGTTAATGCCTTACGATTGATCTTTGCGCTTTGTTATCTACGAGAGTGTTGAGAAGTTTTTTCAGCTTTCGAAGTAGTTCTCATTTCCCTCCATATCTATGCGCTCAAAAACATAGAAAAAGAAACGATTAGCCACTGAGGACACTATCTAATAACAACACCGATATCGCTTCTATTTGCTTTTGTATTCTGAATCACCATTGTAATCTCCTTTCAGCTTTTACGATTTTGCAGAATTTTCCAAACGGTTCTTTTCCTCAATTACAAACATTCAACCTACCGGTGCACATCGATCTCTTTGTTTGTTTCATCGTTTCATCTGTTGTCCATTCGGGCAGCAACTGTCCTTCAACGGCTTCGCCCGGACCCCCACTTCGATATTTTTTTTCTGCTCGGTTATTTTGAAAAAGCAACCGGTAAAATTCTAAGCAAATCTTTGTTTCACACTGGAAGCATCTTTACAGAAACGTTGAGATTCCCGGTTGACTTTTCCTTCCGATTCTATCAGTCTTCGTTTTAGGTTGAAAAAATAGTTCATATTTTTCCAACTTAGGATTCTGATGTGGTTTCGATCTTAGTGAAAATCTAGCAATGCCGATTAGCCGTAATCAGAAGATTATTGCAGTGATCAACTCTATAAGCAATGAAACACGTTGTTTTAGGTGTGACGAGGACTCAACGGCCACCAAGAATTTTGTCTTCACCTCGGCCTTCCTCAACGGTTGGTAGCACTCGGAGCCGACGGCCTATACACCGAATTCGTCGCCCAACGTCACCACAGAATCAAAATTTTCGACTCACTGGATCAACTAGGCCAATCTTAACTACCCAACAAACGTCTCCCAGAAAGGCAACTGTACCACCCAGAACTAGGCAATTTGCGAGGTGCGATCGCATAAATAATAGTGTTAATTTGTTTCGAAGGTAGTTGCTAGAAAGAGAAACTTGTAAAAATTTTTAGTGAGAGTACTTGATCTTTTGTTGTTGGGGCACTTAGCAGGGAAAATTCAACGAAATGCAAGATTTCCATCTTGGATCAGCTAGAAACGAGTCCACTTTCAATCATTCTATACATTTTCATACATGGAGCTGTCATTAAATACCACCTCACTGATGTTTACTCAAGCACTCGTCACGGCCTTCATTCCTGAGAAAGCTTTGAGCGAAACGACAGCTTCCGATGTAGCACCAAAAGTGCATAAAAATATGAAGATAAAAGAAGAAGAAGAAGAAGAAGAAGAAGAAGAAGAAGAAGAAGAAGAAGAAGAAGAAGAAGAAGAAGAAGAAGAAGAAGAAGAAGAAGAAGAAGAAGAAGAAGAAGAAGAAGAAGAAGAAGAAGAAGAAGAAGAAGAAGAAGAAGAAGAAGAAGAAGAAGAAGAAGAAGAAGAAGAAGAAGAAGAAGAAGAAGAAGAAGAAAAAGAAGAAAAAGGAAATGAAGAAGAAGAAGAAGATTTTTGAATGCTTCTCATCCTTTTGGCTAAGATCAGAGAAGAAGATACTACGGAAAAATACAGTCCCATCAGCATTCAGAATACCCGCCACCACAACAACGACCCCCGTAATAAGGACGATTCGACCATCTTCTTTGGTTTTCGACAAGAGTGTTGCAAGTATCATTGCACCGACCACGGTTTCGCCGATGCGAACAACGGCGGTGTAAGTGTTACTACTCTATTCACCTACAAAGTTTCCTTCTTTACGTTAACACAACTCTCGCATAAGTTCCACGAGTTGTGCTTGTGGAATTCATCTTCATAGAAAGTCGGATTTTATACGCTTCTAACTTCGACTACCTCAAACCTATAGTTAGCTTAATAAGCGGGAGAGGTTTGCTCGAAGAAGTTTGCATAATATCTCTGTTTTCTTAGTTTTCTTCATTTTTCAACTTGTTAACTGTAGCACAAAACTTTTCCATTCCAAATACCTTTATCATCTTTTGCCCTTTTACAAAAAGCAAGCTTGCTTCTACCAAAGAGGAGAGCGAGCGCTTAAAATTAAACGAAGCGATTCAATCTACAGGGTGATAAAAAGGAGGCTCTCTATTTTAAAATTTTTAAAATTTATTCGTTAGCTGTAGTTATTTAACAAATGAATACGGGAAGAAAGCGTCAAGCAAGAGTTATGTTTAAAATTCGATGCGGCCACAAGCATTCGGTACCAGCTTCCCATGCCATCCAGGAATCCATCGAACGATTGCACCCAGAATTTTTGTGAGATGGAAGGAATAACTTCTTGTACTCATCCTTAAATTTTTTAAGGGCAGTTGGTTTGACTGGACTTGTTCTTTTAGCCAACTAGAAAGAAAAAGTAGGAGTTGGGTACCTTTCAGCATTCATGGTATCGCGAGGAATCGAAATTCCTTAGCAAGTTATTTCAAATTTCCACAGCACGTCTTGGGCAGATTGTGCCTTCTATTACAAATAATACGAAAATCTTCTCAAGCCCTATAGTCTTAGTTGCGATAGTTCACCAAAAAACACCTGTGCATTAGTGTGCCGAGCTCTGCGGGCACAGCGGCAAGGTAAGACCTCCGGTCATGTTAGCAAGGCTTCTGTATTTCAAATATAGTAAAATCCTGGAAAAAACTTTAATGCAGATCTGATCCCAATACAGTGACGAACATAAATAAAAAGTTTGAAAAAGGTAATTATAGTAGATAAACGATTTATAAGTATTCTAAAGTAGAGAGTTCTCTTCAATTATACGGTGCCAATGTTCCTTTTTCAATTTGGACTAGATTACATGGAAGATAGCTTTATGCGTTGACTTTTTTAACGCGTTGTTTGAACACTATGTGAGAGAATCTCAGAGAATTTAAGACCACGACCAGTCCTTCGGCCATTTCCGTCGTCACCATCATCGCCTCGTAGCACAGCTCGATCACTAGGGCGTCAGTCTTTAACGTTAGTTTGCTGAATTTTTTTATGGATTCGACTGACTGAAAACTTGGGAAAAGCCAAAGCAAAGTATTTATACTCTTTTTTTGTCTAGTACGCATAAGGAATATGGAACGCTTTTCATACTGTTATCTTAGCGGTTCTGTCAAGTTATTTTACCAAATAATCTTTCACCAGTTATGCTGTCTACGTATTTTCGAGGGATTAGTGACCGGAAAAAATATACCCTCTCTAATTCTAGATCAATCGCTAGCGGCTACTTTATTTACACGTTTACTGTTTCTTGCAGAAGTTATCACCTTTATCACATATAGTCCCGTCGATCGTCGAGTGACTCGAGCGAGCGCCAATAAATCTTTCATTTTTCCTAGTCACGTGTAGGAGTGGCCCAGAGAAATCTGCTCGCTTTATGGACTCGTTAAGCATTATGTCTTTTTCATAGGCTTTTCGTGAAGAGCTCTGACCATTGGGTTGGTGGTCTTCCTGCAGTACGTTTGATATCCCGACGTTCCGAGAAATCTAGTCACTAACGGCTCTTGTCCATCGATTGTCATTCATACGCATTGCGTATCCGGCCCCCATATCTTCGACTGTTTGGCGTACAGGACGACATCGCTGATTTTTGATCGTTGACGTAGGTCGGAGCGTCGGATCCCATCCCTTACTTGTATGAAACGGGATACTCCCAGCATCGTCCTTTCGACTGCGCGTTCAATAACGCTGAGTGATCTCTCATCCTGCTAATGCAACGACCTGGTTTCTGACGCATACGTTAGGGCAGGAAGTGCCGTTGAGTCGAAAAGGTGAGCGCGGAGTTGAGTGTTCTTTGTCCTCTTCACCATATCCTCGATGCTCTTGAGAGCTTCCCAAGCCGCTCGTTTCCTTTTGCTCAGCTCTGGAGAGTCGTTCATCATATCGATTTCCCGACCTAGATAGATATAACTGGAGCATTCGGAGATATTCGTCCAGTTCAGTGTGAGTAGAGCACACGAAACCAATACATTCCACATGACCATCGTTTTCTTGAGATTTGATCGAAGACTATTCTGTCCACAGGTGTTTTCAAAGTCGCCAAGCATTCGTTCCGCTTGGATAATATTAGGTGTCATTAGAGCGATGTCATCAAAAAAGCGAAGATGGTGTAATTTCCGACCATTGATTTCCACTTTCATGTTGCCCTATTCCGATATTCCCACGACGCTCTCGAATGTTGCGGTAAATAATTTTAGCAAAATGGTATCGCCTTGCCTAATCCCTCCTTTGACGTCGATGTTGATATCGTCATAGAATGGAAACATCTTGCTTTCGAAATTTTTATGTAGTTCTTGAAAAATTCTTGAGAAGGGACCTTGCATTCACACAGGCAACGTGTGCAGAGCTGAGCCATTGTGTTTACGAGAACAGGCGAAGGTTCTTCATATGTTCAGATATTATGCTGTCGGGACCTGGTGCTGCACGTTTTTTCACCAACAAAATAGCATGTCGGACTTCCGAAAAAAGAACCGGTGGTACGACATGTTCATCTTTCTTTATTACATATGAACACAGGTAGACGTGGCTGTTGAGGAAATCTGAGTAGTACTCGCGAATGATTTTCTTCATTGCCTTTCTAAATGCTGTAACTATTCCAACCGCTGCCGGAATGCATCTGGGTCTTGTTATTGGCGAAGCTTCGGTCGGCCTTATGAAGGCTTTTTCCAGCCTCTGCAGTTTCGTCTATGCCTGCTGCTCTTCTCTCTTTAAAATCTTTTTTTTATCGCCTGACTGCATTGTTTTGCAAGTTCGGACGTGAGTTCGCGGTTGCCTACAGCTGTACGATTCCGCGTTGGCGCATTAGCTCGATTGTTTCTGGAGACAGACATCTATTGGTGACTTTTGAATTCTCGGCTTTATTTTTCGTCGATGTTGTCGAGAATGGCATTATTTTATTAGCCGACTAGTAAATTTAATAAGTCCAAGTATATGGTGGTTTTGGGAGTTCGTTTTTTGAATTTAGCGGCCTTTTCTCCTTTTCGCGAAAAATCAGATCTTGCAGGATGGAGGCAGTGGTTAACCCGTGAAACATTTTGAAACTATAGGAACATCGGTAAGGCAGAGCCTTTGAATGGCAATGATGTGGTCTCTTTCGTTATGGTACTCTTCACTGGGAGATTCACACGTTCAGAGTTGAGGGTGGGGCTTCTGGAATTGCGAGTTACCATGGATGGTCTTAGTCGCCATGATAAATTCAGATTGCCACTCACCGTGTTCGTTCCATTCTGATCCGTGGTTCCCGATGAGAGGTACTTCAGACGTTTTTCTTCGTCCAATATCAACGTTAAAATCTTCAATGCTAACCTTGAGGAATGTGTATGGTCTCTCCGTAGAACTTCTCCAACTCCATACAGAGCGTTTCGACTTCTTCTTCTTCGTAATTTGATGTTGGCGCATAAACGATGAATACTGTCACAGCCGATATTGTTCCACATCTCTTTAATCGCAAACGTCCGGTTCGAGTTGTTAGTTATTTCAATGAATTCGTGTTGAAGAGAACGCCTACGCCGCCCACTCCTTTGCTCTCGCATGCTCCAAAGAACAGTTCTTTTGTTTTGTTATAGAAGGCGTTGAATGGGTGGCGTCGTCTCGTCCCAGCCAGGCCGATCACGTCGAACCTATGCATAATCAAATCTTCTATTCAGGATTAAGATGCAACTGTGCGTGCACTGTAAGTACAGATCGTCACCTTAGTTTTTTGCGATTTAAGCAGCTTAGAATGGCTCTGAGACTTTAGCGGCCTCTCCGTACTCGTCCTACCAAACCCTACCGATTTAGGGCTTCTTTCGGGGTCAGGGAAATAAGACGTTTTTTTTTACTGTGTTTAGCTTTTTAGTACCCATGTATAACTTGTCGAGCTCTAAACGTGAGAGCTGGATAAACTCTCAAGTAGCTTGCCAGTCTCTCCCAGAGTAGACATGCAGCTTATTTTTAGAGGCGACTTCTAATGGTTTCCCACGTACCTTCCTATCATTGGATTGCAGGCCTTCGACCGAAAAGACTCGTAGAGCACAGTCCGCTTAAACTAGAACTCACCCACATATACAAGCATAAATAGGCCTTGTAAATACAAGAAGTATCGGCGCTTGTCCATCGCCTGGATCCATCTGCGCATCAACGAGCAAAGGTCGTTTTTGGTCCATGATTATCCCCCTATCCGCCACCCTACGACGCTCCAGGTAGCTACGCAACTAACGAGCTTGAGATCTTTCATATGATGGGATAGATCCTTGAAATCCCTTTTTACGGCAAAGTCACTCGGCCTTACGTGCCCGTTGACATGTGCAAAGTCTTCATTCATTTCTCTTGTGCTCAAAGTTACCGTGTCGCTTCTGTTCGCTTTATTATTTGAGAAACACCTTATGCTTCTTCGTGGATCACTGAGTGGTTCTGGACAATTTTACCTTATTTTATTTTATTTGATTCTTTTTTATATCTACTGGATGTCCACAAAGACATTCCAACTTTTATGTGTGGCTTCTGTTTCTGCTCCAGGATTTCCATTTCATCTTGAATGTCGTAGAATGCTAGTTCACCAATTCTTCCTGGAGTTCTGAGATAGCCGGGATGGAGCGTTTCCAATTTGATTGCAAAGAGCGATTTTTTCCCAGATACGTCCGGTACCAATTTTCCTACCTAGGAGGGATGAGAGGCTTGGTTGGGCCGGGGCAGAATCGAACTAGCACCATGTTCGTGATGACGGGCACCACTATCACTGTGCTATGCGTCTCCTAAATCTGAACAGTACGATGATTTAAATTTAAATTTTATTTATACCAAACCTCCATGGTTGCGTTTTATTGAAAGCCCATTCAAGGTGCGGTAGACTGAGCACCGAAAAATAAGCGCCAAAAAACTTAGTTGTGAAGATAGTTTATTTCCACAGTGCTACTGTTTTGATGGATAATGGATTAGTTGGAATACCATTCATTGTTTATTTGTAGTATCAGTAATAAAATTTAGAACAAGGCTACAGTTTACTAGCCTACCTTTCACACATCCGTCCTTACAACGGACTACATTTGGAAGTTCACAGAAGGTTCTGCGGTGTCAACAGATTCTGAAGGATCCGGGCATGGCCGCCGAGGAAATGTGGGGAGAGGGTCTGATAGTATCCACTGAAGGTCAGTTGAGTATTTTTCTTTCCATCAAAACTGAAATGTTCAATTTTTGCTTGGAACGAAAAATATAGTGAAAATATCGGTGTTGTGTAATGGTTCCACCGGATTCCCTTGATTTGTCAGCGACACGCGAGATCTGAATCGTTGGCAATTAAGCGGTTTGCGTATAATATTATAACAACTACAAAGAATGAATTTCGAAAATGAATGCACAGTAGGTTGCGTGGCAAGGTGGATAGAAATAGCATACCTAAAGTGCTGCGATGATTATAATGTACTCCTGTAAAAATGATTTATAAGGTTTGACACGTCAATAAAGGCATAATCAATGAGGATAGAAGCTCATTAATTGAAAACTGCTTTATGAAGCAAAGACTAAAAGTGGCGTAAGCGACGTAGACAATTTCCAAACAAATGGCACGAAACCATTAACGCTTGAATGAGGCGGAATTATGGCAAGATGGAGCGATCAGGCGATGTCAAGTTACATGATAGTTATGGATGGATATGGATGAAAGACCAACACGCGAGTCTAATGTCAACTAAATTGAAGTGTAATATAAACATGATTTTAACGGTTGCATAAGCTGCAATAATCAATATAAGAGACGCAGAAAAGTGGAAGATAGAAGGAATTTTACAGGGAATGTTCTACATAAATATGACGATTATAACAAGAATTTGGTTTTTTTAGAGCCTTTGGTAGTTGCCTATCACTTTCTGACCTACTACACGGCCATATTATCATGCGGCAGCTCCATGCCTAAAAGTTGGAAACTTAAACTATTACTTACAACGATATTAATGCAACAATAAAAAATTATGATGTCAAGCAGTGTAGGTATAAAAGCACATACCATAACATTATTAGCAAGTTTACATGATCTGTTGAGAATGAATAATTAGGAGAGCCAACAATAGCTAGTTAATGCTTCGAAACCGGCTTTCCTTGAACCTTGGTGTGCTTAATCAACATGTATTTTTTCCTTGATGAGCTTACATGAGGTTGATAATAATATTTATTATCGGCCAACGTTTCGACGTCTTTGTCTTCATCAGAGCCGATGATCCGAGTCGATGGTCCACGCTTGTTATTCTTCGCGATGTGGGGCTTCGCCTTCGTGTCGAGTCAGGTCTTCTTCAGCGGTCCATCTCCTCGAATCATCTCCACGTGTAAGCTCACCAAGGAAAAAATAGCTAGTTACCTTCTGCAATTAAGTACCCAAGTAATATAAGTAAGCTACAGTGAGTATCACTCATCATCAAACAAGAAGAACTTGGCTGAGTGATATCGCATCAAAGTGTTGGTAGTAATTGTATGATAATTCTATCGTGGCCTTTATGCAGTGCCCACAGACAGTGTGAAGAAAGTGAGCTACCGAGGTTTCGAGATATCTCCTTGGAAGGAATGTCAAGAATGGTCAGAGAAATCTCTATCTCGGTAAGTATCATCAAGTGCGACTGATAAATGTCCGGTTAAATAGAGTTTACGGAAAGGTAATTTCGTGATAATGAAATCTAGAGTAAATGCTATTAAAAAGAATCTACGTGGAATATTTCAAAACTGATTTTTATTTAACCTACGTATGACTAATCAATATGTTTTCTTTCTTTGGTAAGCTTACACAATGTTGATATACAATGTTTAATCGGCTAACGTTTCAACGCCTTCATCATCATTAGAGCCGACGATCCAAGTCGATAGTCCATGGTTGTTCCTTGTCTCGATGTGGCGTCTTCGCCCTCGTATCGAGCTCGTGTGTCCTATCTACAAGAAAGAAAACATATGACATCATTAATCGATAAAGAATATTCTTTCTGAGGAAATGGATAGTCTCTAAGTAGAAAAGAATACTTTCTCCCTAATCGTCGTCAGGGTACTAATTTTTTTTATTCTACATATCGCTCCTCTTAGCTACTGTGCGAATCCCGGCACTGTTTGCATTCGATTCGTTTACCTGCATTCATCATCAACGAAGGTCTTCCTATTTTTGCATTTGGAACCGGTTGCTGATATTTGAAAATTTTTGCCCTTATCGTGAACGTCTTTGAATGCTAGTCGAGTGGGTTCTCTCTGAGGTCGTTGCATAGCCATGCTGAGCGGCTCCCAAGTGGATTAGAGTTGGCGACTTGGTCCCAGACAAATCTAATACCATATTCGCCAACAAAGTCGTATTGGGAGCTTAAGCTTGCCGGCGCTCGTGCGGAGTCAGACCAGCACCATACTCCTAACGAACGGACGGTACCACTAGCAGTACAGTGTGAATCGCACTAAGTATATATCAAACCTAGTTCTTTACGTAGTCCTTTTTAGACAATTCAAATCGAACTGCAGTAAATTTGGACGCAGTGATTCGGTCGAATCTGGCGAACGCTTGCGTGCCAAGAATGGACGAAGCGTCATGTGAAAAGAACATCTGCTATAACGTCTATTTCAGGTAAGAACGTACGCTCATCTTGAATATTTAGAGAAAATAAAAATATAAAACAAAAAATCGCAAGTTTCGGTCCTCGTTTTTTCCAATTTTCAGTAATCTCAGTAAAAATTAGATAACATTAAATGAAAGCTTGACGTGCAGATTCTGCTGCCCTATCCTAACCATTCTAGACCTGCACTTTATTATGAAAACTTTTTCATTTCAGCAGGCTTGCGAAAAGTGGCTGTGCATTGTTCGCACTCAGTACTCGATTAATTATCATAGTTCAAAAGTATTATGAAGCAACAAGGATTTATTAGATGACATGAACGTATGAAGCAATTGTAACTCTGTGTGATTTCAAGAACCATGGACGGATCATGCAATAATCTGCGAAATCCACTGAGAGGTGCGGCTTATCGACCATACACTCGATTGTTGCCAACCGTATACGACAACGGACTCTCTGAACCAGTAGGTAGGATTTCATTTTGGATGTTCACGAGAGCGGGCTGCGCTTCACAGTCCGCAACGTAGTGGATTTCAAAATGAAGTAAGATGTAGACCATAAGATCAACGAATGTGCTCGATTATATTAGGTTATAAGGAAATTATTGGCGGTTTCAACCTATATTCTAGGGCAGCGTATCCCAACCCAGAGTAAACATTACTGTTAGAATTAAAAATCATGAGATCTGCATATTTCGATATGAGAAACAGATTCATTTATCTCGATTTGAAGGAATTTTGGTTTTCTGCAGGTGATAAAGGAGTTTAAGGCAGTTGTGGCATCGATATAATTTCCGAAACATTTCTCACGCACAAATTTGTGAAAATGGCTGGAATGAAGGCAGTGGCTAAGCAATAGGTCATTAGAGAGGCAGAGTTTCGAAGCCCGGGTCGTTTTACAGTATTGGTGGTGAGGCGGTAGCCACGAATCGGTAGTGCAACGTGTTGGCAATTCGTACGGCATCTATTTGTCAACCTTAAAATCGTTGCATGATCTGAGGCTGTTGTGTTGTATACACCAAGTTTTTTTGCAACTTTGTGAGCACTTGAGCTTGTATTTGTTTGCATCGAAACTTTCACTTCGCCTTCGTCACCGTTCATGACATCACCCGTTTTCAAGGCTGAATTCGTCACGACAATTTTTTTGTAACCAACGTTTTTACCTCCATTCATCAACACTTCATTTGCACCATATGTCATTAACATTTCGATCTGTTTGCCGATGGCTGCGATCTAGTATGAATTTGCAAGAGGGAATCTGTCGAATTTGCTGTTTTGACTGCTGAATTTCTCACATTAAAAATTTGTCAAAAACACCATTTACATTGTGATCTAATTGCGAATGTGCATAAAATGTTTTAAAGTTTACATAATAGCACGGCATTCCTTTAATTTATTTGAATAATTTCGGCATCTAATGGGCAAGTGTGGCGGAATTGTCAGAGGCGCTCTGCAACACACACATCGGATCGAACTTCGCTCCCAGGAATCACCAAGCCTTCCAGATCAGTAAGTTGGTACCCGACTTGTCTGGGAGAATAGCAGCCCTGGCTCGTTACATCGGTAGATCACCGGGAGTTATTGTGAAGGCCAGATATGCATTCAATCACCTCCAAAGGTTGCTTATTGAAATCGAACCCTCAGCGAGTGATCAACGTCTGGAACCAATGTGCCGACGCCGAAGCGATGGAAAGCTTGGTGGGCCATGGGCGCAAGGTTCGATACTACGTGTGTGTTGCGGTGGCGCCTCCAACCACTGCGCCATGCGCTCCTTTTAGCAACCCTTCACCTGTATCACCTGTGGCTCCGTTGATCGTCGAGTGACTCGAGCGGGCGCCAAAAAATCTTTCCGCTCTAGGGACTCATCAAGCATCATATCTTTCTTCTAGGCTCTTCGTGGAGAACTCTGACAATCGGGTCGGTGGTCTTCTTGCAGTACGTTTGACATTCCGAACAATCCAGTCACTAACGGCTCCCATCCATCAGTTATCATTCATATGCAACCAATCCGTTCTACATGAACATCGTTTTTGTGAGATTAAGTCGAAGACCAACCTTTCCACATGCTTTATCAAACTCGGTAACCATACGTTACGCTTGGCTGTTTGGTGTTATGAGGACGATGTCATCAGCAAAACGAAGATGGTGTACCTGTCGATAATCGATTTTCACTCCCATATTATCCCATTCCAACGCTCGCATGACGTTCTGGAGGGTGGCTGTAAATAATTTTGGCGAGATTGTATCGCCTCGCCTAAGTCCTCTTTTGACGTCAACGTTAATATCGTTGTAGAGTGGTGAAATTTTGTATGTGAAATTTTTGTACAGCTCACGAAGAATCTTTATATAGTGAGTAGGTACTCCTTGACTACCAAGGGCTTCTATGACTGCTTCTATCTCAATTGAATCAAAGACCTTCTGGAAATCGATGAAAGTGAAACAGAGTTGTATTTTGTACTATCGTGATATTTCTTGGGAGACCATACAAGAAGGAATAAGGTTACAAACCCGACATAAATTTCCGAATGCACAAGGGTGTTGTGTAGATGAAGTTCTAGCTCTGTGTTTCGAATCAAATTTTATCCACGTGGTCATCTGTTTACTTTTAACCACCCAAAAGCTGTAGAGCATCCGCTAATTCTAAATAATTTTCGACGTTATTAGAATGCTGGCATCAGCGAGAGAAAGACGACGCAGTTATTGAACATCGACCTCCAGCATCATATTGTAAAAGAGTTGATTTATCACGGCGTTCTTAAGAATAACGGCAAGTTATTCTAGCCAACTGATATTACATTTTTGAACTCTCCTTGCGATGCAACAACGTGTTATTTCTAGTCTCCCACAGAATGGGAACCTTGCATTGTGACAGATGCCATGTGAATAGCTGAGCTAGGTTGTTAGCTTGTTTAGAAGACTAGTAATAGGCCCTTCAGACAAACTCTGTCTACTCAAATGCTCTTCGGCAAGTTTCAGAACGGAGGTCTGTTGAAATGAAATATCCTTCTAGACGTAATTTATAGGGGTGGGGCGTGGACGTGGTCGTCGAATTGTCGAAGACATATGAAAATGGAGCATCTCACTGCTAGTACTTTCCATTGAAAGAAACTGGTTCGAAATACGTACCACCATCCTATGACAAATTGGCTCGACGATATTTCCGAGAAAAGCTGCGTTAGCGACTTGGCTGATTTTCTTCTTTTCCCTCATCCTATGTGGAAACAAACATGTGCAGTTAATCGACTTTTCACTCTATTTTGTACAGTTTGATTTCTATTGCCTCCAACAATCTTCAGCAAAGATATATTATTGTGGAGTTGTCGAGAAGGCTTGTTATCCTTATTTTCACATATAAACTACTGAAATGGTTTTTGGAGAGTTTTATAACACCCAAGTATATGTGAGGCAATGCGGCTCATCTTCAGGTGGCATAGAGATGGATGAGCACGAATCAGAGACGAGGGCATCTTGTTTCTTCTACGTCATGTTGACATTTAGCTTTTGTAGGTACTTCAACAAATCCGATGTTTCCACCAATATCTCACGAAACGAAAACGTGCAGATAAGATCTATAGAACGACCCTACAGGAATATATATTGCGGCGTGCGCACTCTTGCAGGAGTAGCGCAAGTCCATTAACTTCGTCGTTAGAATGGTGCATTGCCTCTTCCTTCGGACTTGCTGGAGAAATTTTAAGCGGCGGCTGTTTCGTTGAACATTCCCTCAGTAATTTTGATTAAATCAATTTTTTCTCAGTAACAGCAGCCGCCTTGTATAAAAGAGCATCGCAGGGTTGAAAAGGCTCATTCGAGATGTCGAACTCAACTACTGAGGAGATCCGGTTCGATGCGAGACGAAGACGCCACCTTGACAGCGCCAACAACTGCGGACCATCGACTCTGATGAAGACGAAACCGTCGAAACGTTAGCCCAACAGATATCTTTATTATCCTCGTGTAAGCTCAACATTATAAACACATGTTGATTCCCTTAGCAAGTTGCCGTGGTTCTTTATCAAGTGGCAACCAGTCGCTCGCTATGGTGGGTTAGGAAAAATTTTGTATAGCAGTTCTTCCAATGTTGTAGTGTTTCTTGTGGATTTGAAATCGAGTGTTGTATCACTGTCATTTAGCAGGATTCATCCATCCTCATCAATCATCTCTATTCGTGCAAATTGTAGCTTGTTATTCATCTAATCGGCTTCCACACACTTTGCTGCTGGTTTCACTATGATTGAGAAATCTGTAGTAGAAGATTTCATTTGCCAACTACCGAAGAGTTTCAATAAACTTCTAAATAAGATCTTTCTCTGGAAGCCTCGCTATGGTTGAGCTTTCGCTTAAATTGCGCGCAACGTCGCCGTTTCTCATAATCCAGTTTAGCCGAGTTTCAGAACGTCATTAAAAATTGGCTGTCTTTTGTTATAGAGAAAAAACTACAGAACACACTTTATAAAGACACTACTGCTTTGCTATTCGTTCAATAAATTAGGAGAACATTTGTCGAATTATTTTCGGGGACACAAAGTCGATCCAGACTTTTCACTTACACCTAGGCGCAATCAAACTGTTTCCCGTGGGCTTGATTATTTCTTTCGAAATGGTCGTCGTCGATTGGAGTACATCGTGCAGGTCTTCTTCATCCTCTCATTTGCTTCTCCAATGTTTCTCACTTCTTGTTAGCAATTTTCTGTCCGTCCTCTTTTAATACCGCGAGTCGTTTTTGGTACTTCACCTCTAAGCTTAAATTCAGAGTAAATATAGTTGGAGCTTGAATTTCTATTCAAGGTAGTGTAGATTAAATCGGCTGCAAAATAAAAAAAAATGTTGGCAGGATAATGCAGGGTCAAACCTATGCTTCGTAATGGCTTATAATATAACCATTATGGCTTGCTTGCACAATGTTTAAAATAGTACATCAACGTTTGGTGAAACAACAATTGGCATTATTTTCATATAATCTACTAATTATTCCGTCGACACCTCATCTTCCGATTTTATCCTTTACGGAGCTGTTGGTCCTCTGAAAATAACCCGAGTTTCCTGATAGCTAGAGGAATACGTGGGTTGCTAGCATGAAGAGATTGCAGGAAAGAATTTTCGCTATCGCTCTATGTGTATGAATGACATTTATGGTTCCATTTATTATATGTTACTACGGTCCATCATATAAACACATCGCTGTCAGCATTTAGGAATGTTTTGCAACTTATGTGTTGCCATTTCAGTGTTTTTGTGCTCGAACACTCTGTACGATAACTATGTGAATGTGAGAAGTGCTGGCATCGGCACACTAGACTTGAAGGTTGTATTGAAAAATAAAGTAAAAGGATATTTATAGTATACGTTTAGTATTCGAGTGCACAAATTTCTTGTGTACTTCTAAATGCAGAATTGAGTTTTCCCCGAACAACACCCAACACAGCATGGCCAATAAGCTACCAGCTCATAGTAAAAAGTAGAGGAATATACAGCTTTATCTGTAAAAATCAACCACTGAAGAGAAAGTGAGACCTACAGGTTTTATAGCGATCATTCTCCCAAAACCATTATCACACCTATAGGTATCATTCATCGCGAGGCTATTAAAAAAGTTCTATGTCCGTCATAGCCCTTCAGTGATTGCTTGCTCTTTTTGCCAGTACTATTAAGCGTCCTATTTTATGGGTCTGTTCAAGTATAACGTACAACTGAACTCCGACTCAGGTTCATTGTTCCCCGAACTGCGGCCGTCGCCTCGAGCGATCACTCGCCAGCTCACCTCGTCTCATGCGTCCGTCGTTTCCGACGAATATAACGCGCTGGTGATGCAGTTCGGACAGTTCGTCTCTCACGATATTGCTAAGGTAAGCTCACATCAATTTCTCTCACTCGCATTTTCTAGAAGAAAGCTTAAGTGATCTACCATAGCATGGTAGTAAACACCTGTTGCCAACAAGCTCCGATCTGTTCAGCAAAACACAATGGTGTTCACCATTTTATCTCTTGTATGTGCAACTACCGCTCTTGCGTTAGAAGTTTTAAAACATTAAATCAATTCTTCAGTTTTTTTTGGAAATTATAACTCCAAACATGTTTCAAGCCTAGAAAAACTGTGTAGAAATTGCGTGTATGTTTCAAGCGACGTAGCAATGTTTTTGGCGAGTACGTGGAGTTACCAACCCTTTCAGACATTTCGTTTTAAGGGACGACATTGTAGTAGCTTCCAAATGCTGATCATCAATATTGATTCGAAGGCATAGATTTATGAAGAAGGTCTGGGATAATATTGTTAATAGAACCCTGACGACACTGAGATATTTGCAAAACTCCGGGCCGCAAGTGTATGCGGTGGAGAACGAGTGCGCTGCTACCCTTTCCGGGGAGTAACGCGTCCACCACCACACCATTCAGGTCCTTCGTTTCGTCTGTCTCTCAGCTAGTTCTATCGATCTTGTGCCATCAGCGCAATCACTCGTCAGCGGGCTGCCGATTTGGGCTCCCCAAATCAATCTAGCTGAGTGACAAAAAACTAAGGATCTGCATGGTTTAGTGGTGAACTCGTTAGCCTTCAGAAACGGTAAAAGCGCGTTTGTTTCCCACCGGAGATTCTTTCAGTGCAGGGTTTTGCAAATATCTCAGCATCTACTTCCAAAGAAAAACACATACAACAGTAGCTGACGTTTCGGCAGTATCGCCTTCTTCAGAGCCTCGAAGGGTATACTGATATGCAATTTATTAGGCCAAACACTTCAATAACACCTACAAAAAAACTGAACAAGAAAACAACGTATTCATATTACAATGGCGAGGTTAACAGAAAGTCGATCCTAGGAACTATCTCAGCATCGTTGTGATTGTATTTCGCATAATATCCTGCCGTGAAAATTGTAGTCTGCGGAAAATAAAAAGTAAACATTGTGAATAAAATCTCCTCATTGTGGATCGGTGATCGGTAATTGGCACTTTTAATAGTATGCTTATTAGAACTGTTTTCTCAGAAACAAACTTTACCATGTCCGTCGTGTGAAAACAATCCTTTCCAAGTCGGAATCTCATTTCCGGTCTGGATACTTATTGATTTTTAGAGCACATTTTGCAGTATGTGAAAAATCATGCTGAAACCACATCGACATTCTGTAGTCCATTGCTTTTAATATTCCAGTTAGCCTTTTGTTGGTAAACGCTCAACTGTAGTGCTTGTAGTATTTTAGTAATATTGTAATCAAAATTAGTGTTGGATAAACTTCCCAAATTCAATTTTTGGTGCAGCATTGTAGACTTTATTTTTCTTTCATTCGTTGGGGCTTTACCAACTAAAGTTATTTCTTATGTGGTTTTTCAAATACACTAATGTGAAGCCCTGTTATACACACGAAATTTCTTATATCGTGATTATTTTACCGAATCTCCCTCATAGAGGGATCTCCTGACTGTTAGGCTCGAGATATCGTGGTGAGTCCCCCGGTGGCGGATAGCAGTATAATCGGGGACCAAAAGCGACTTTTGCTTCCCTGAGACGCATGTGGATCCAGGGGATGGACTCCCTGTCTATGCAGCGCCGACTTGGCACACATCTTTTGTGCATACTAGGCCATATTCATACATGCGTGCGAGGGTGTGTTTTCGTTTTGTGGATTATATTTTACGAGTCTATTCGAACAAAAGCGTTCATCCAATCTAGTAACAAAAAACTATATGGGAACTCCGTCTACTCAAGGGGAGACTGGCAAGCTCCACCCATGAATAGTCCTAGTCCCACGTTCAGAGCTGAGCAAGCTATACGTGGGTAGCGAGCGTTAAGCAGAATGAAATAAACGGTCCTCATTTCCCCGATCCGGGAAGGAGCCTCCTATATGGCAGCATTGGGCAGGACGAATACAAATAGGCTGATAGAATCTCAGTGACATTCTAAGCTTCCTAAATCGCAAGGTATTGAGATCTACACGCACAGTTGTGTCTGAGTCCTGAACAGAAGACTTGGTAATGCAGATAAGAAAGAAAACGTATGACGTCTCCAGACTGGATAAGACCATCATTTAACGCAGCCTCTGACACAGGAGAACTGCTCATCGGAATATGAGGCAGTGGAACAGTCGGTGGTGTCGGCGTTTTTGTCAACACGAGTTTAGCCGTAAACATCGAATCTTTTGAGCAACCCAAATAAGATCCCTACGACTGAAGAGATATGGCTCAATTCCGACTTTCACATTTTTTGCCGTTTACGCACCGACATCATACTATGACGAAGAAAAAGTCGATGCTGATTGCACTTATAGAAGTTCTACAGAGAAGACCATGGATTCTTCAAGGTCAGCCTTGGAGATTTTAACGCTAATATTGGGCAAGGAGGAATGTCTGAAGAACGTTACATTGGGACCCACGGATTAGAATGGAAAGAAGAGGATTAGCGGCTGTCTGAGTTTTTCATGACGACCAAGACCATCCATCCATGATAACTTGCAATTCTTAAAGCCTCACCCTCAATGCTTGACGTGGGAGTCTCTCAGTGGAAAGCAAAATAACGAAGTAGGCCAAATCACAGTAAAGCGGAGGTTTCACCTAAGCGATGTCGCGGTTGTCCCAAAATTCCGCAAGCCATCAGAAAACCGCGCCCTTCGTGCAGTATTTCACTTCGCGCAAAAAGGAAAAGAAACCGTTAAATTTACGAGAATAAATCCCAAAACCAAGATAAACTGGAATTTATTCAGCACATTAGTCTGCTTTTGGAAATATGCCGTACATGGTATCATCGATGAGCTCTGCGATCAGCTCATTCAACAACTTCACGTTATCGCTATTAAAGCTGACAGTTCGAATGTCACCAAGACACGTCTGTCCTCAGAAACACTCGAGCTGATACGCTAGCGTAAAATCGATCGCAGGAGTTGTAGGCAACCGCGAACTAACGTCTGAACTTACAAAACATTGTATTCAGGCGATAAAAGAAGATCTCAAAGAGAGAAGAGCACCAGCAGTGGTCGAAGCTGCGGAGGCTGGGAAAAACATTCGCAAAGGCCGCCGAAGCTTCGCCAATTACAATACAAAGATGATATATTATTTATTTATTTATGATCTTATAAACTGATCTTCTTTAGCTGCTGTGAGGTTGGTATAGGTCTTCGTTGTCGTTGTTGTTGTTGTTGGTCGATGGCTGACGTTTCGGCGATTTCGCCTTCCTCAGAGCCTGGACGTATTTATATTAGAATACTTTGTTTTTTCGGTGGAAAAAGGCTAAAGTATTAATGAAGATCAAACATTTAAGTAGATGGTGGGCTCAGATGTTACGGTCAAATGTAGGTCTACACCATATTGAACAGAAAGGCTACTCACCTTGGTGTTACGAGTGGGACTGGCCCACGTGCTGTTCATATGGGGTCGCGAGCAAGACACACCCCCGGGGTCAAAATATCATTTTGAAATAAGGCGCCAGGTCACGTGTGATAGTGAGGCATTCGTCTTTCCGGTTCATCTTTGGATTTTTGAAATTTATCCAAAAAGCCTCAAGAGTTTTGCGCGTTGATGTTTTTGATTCCTGCGCTAGGATCCGCACAGTCACTTCAAAATCATCGCCGTTGTGCTTTTGTGCCCTATGCGTACCTAGAGGAGTGTTTTGGCGTATTTTAACTTTCCCATCTAGGTGTTCCTTTATGCGGACACAGAGTGGTCTAATACAAAGATGGTTGCACTCCGACGCCCAGACGGAACAATAACAGCATCTAGAAAGGCAGTGGAGAAAATCATTCGAGAGTGCTACTAAGATTTCTTCGATAGCCACGCTTACCTTCCATCACATGAAATAAAGAAGGATGGATATGTTACACTACCGGTTCCCTCTTCCGAAATCCGACATGCCATTTCGTCGGTGAAAAATCTAAGAGCACCAGTTCCGGAGAGGATAAGATCAGAACAACTGGACAATCTTCCGCCAGTCCTCGTAAACACACTGACTCGACTCTTCACACGTTACCACTCTGAAAGCAAGGTCACTACTCAGTGGAGGACCACCAAGACCGTGTTGTTGTTCAAGAAGGGCGACCTGCACGATATAGGCACGATATCGCCCAATCTGCTTGCTGTCTGTCGTCTACAAACTTTTCACTCGAGTCATCCTGAACAGGATTGACAGAACACTAGAGGAAGGAATGCCATGTGAACAAGGAGGATTTCGAAAAGAATTTAGTACGACGGACCACATTCACACGATAACATGACCCTACACGATAACCAAGTATCGCGAGAGTACAAAAGACCGCCCTGTCTCACTTTCATCGACTTAGAGAAGGCCTTTGACTCAAATGAGACAGAAGCAGTCATGGAAGCCGTTGATAGTTAAGACTCTATTCAGTACATAAAGGTTCTTCGTGAGCTGTTCAAAAATGTTGCAACCAAAATATCACCATTCTACAACGATATTAACATCGAAGTCAAAAGAGGGGTTAGGTAGGGTGGTACGAGCTTGCCAAAATTATTTACTGCCACTCTCAAAAACATAATGCGAACACTGGAATGAGATAATATGGGAGTGAAAATCGGTGGACGGTAATTACACTATCTTCACTTTGCTGATCACTTCGTTCTGATAACGTCGAACATTAGCCAAGCGGAACGAATTCTTGTCGACGTTTACAGAGTCCATGAAAAGAACTGTCTTCGGCTAGGTTCTGCAATAACGATGGTCGTGAAGAACGGGTTGGTTACGTATGCCATATATTTAAGCTCAACAGATTCTCCAGTTATATATATCTGTATCGACTACGTCACCTGTATTCCTATCATTCGTTGATCGTCGAATGACTCGAACGGGCACCAGTAAATCTTCCATTTTTCCCTGTCGCGTGCAAGAGTAGCCCAGTGGGCTCTGTTCGCTCCAGGGACTCGTCGAACATCATATCTTGGTAAATAATTTCATATCTTGGTTTAATTTCATAATCATATCTTGGTGGCGGTAAATAATTTTGGCGAGATCGTATCGCCTTGCCTAACACCTCTTTTGACGTCAACGTTAATATCGTTGTAGAATGGTGAGATTTTGGTTGTGAAATTTTTGTACAGCTCACGAAGAATCTTTATGTACTGAGTAGGGACTCCTTGACTACCAAGAGCTTCCATGACAGCTTCTATCTCAATTGAATCAAAGGCCTTATCTAAGTCGATGAAAGTGAGCCAGAGCGGTCTTTTGTACTCTCGCGATATTTCAATGAGCCTTGTTATCGTGTGAATGTGGTCCATCATACTAAATCCTTTTCGAAGCCCTGCTTGCTCACATGGTTGTCCTTCGTCCAGTGTTCTGTCAGTCCTGTTTAGGACGACTCGAGTGAAAAGTTTGTAGACGATAGACAACAAGCAGATTGGGCGATAGTTGCTAATATCGTGTAAGTCATCCTTCTTCAACAATAACACGGTCATGTAGTATTCCACTGAGTGGGGGCCTTTCATTCAGACTGGTAACGTGTGAAGAACCGAGCCAGTGTGTTTACGAGAACTGGCTAAAGGTTCTCCAGGTGTTCTGATCTTATCCTCTCCCGACCTGGTGCTATTCGATTTTTCAAAGACGAAATGGCATGTCGGATTTCGAAAGGAAGAACCGGTGGTGCGACATATCCATCCTCGTTTGTCTCACATGACGGATGGTGAACGTGGCTATCGAAAAGATTTAAGTAATAATCGTTAATGAATTTCTTCATTGCCTTTCTGGATGCAGTAACTGTTCCGTATGGGTGTCGGAGTGGTCATCTGGGTCTTGTTATCAGTGAAGCTTCGGTGAGCCTTATGAATGCTTTTCGCAGCCTCTACAGCTTCGACCATTGCTGTTTCTCTTCTCTCTTTAAGATCTTTTTTCATCCTCCGTTTGCATTCTTTTAAAAGTTCGGACGTAAGTTCGCGGTTGCATGCAGCTCTCGTGGTTCTACGCTGTCGTATCAGCTCGATCGTTTCCGTAGGCTTACGACTCTTGGTCTACTTTCGTTCTCTCAACTTCCATAGCGTCAGCTTAAGGCTCTTGTGTGAGCCGATCCTATTTCTCGTCGATGTTATCGTCAACACCATGTTTACAACGTAAATCGATTAAGTCCCAGTTTATGGCCGTTTTCGGACTTCGCTATTCAGATTTAATGGTTTTTCTCCTTTCTGTGAGAAATGGGATCTTGCATGATACAGGCGGTGGACTGATCCCTCGTAGAATTTTGGACCAACAGCGACATCACTTAGGCAAAATCTTGAAGTTACTATGATGTATTCTATTTCGTTATCGTAGTATCCACTGGGAGACTATCTGGTCCATTGTTTACCGCGGGGTTTCTGAAATTGTGAGCTACCATAAATGGTCTCTTATGATAAACTGAGACAAAGGCTCATATGGCTCGTTTCATTCTTATCTATGGTTCTCAATGTGGCGTTCTTCAGGTTCTTCTTGGTCCAATCTTCGCGTTCATCCAATGATGACCTTGAAAAATGTATGGTCTCTTCTGTAGAAGTTCTCCGAATCCATGTAGAACGTTTCAATTTCTTCTTCGGCATAGTTTGATGTCGGCGCGTAAACAATGATGATTGTCAAATCTAGTACTGGTCCACATCTTTGCAATTGTAAACGTCCGATTAGGGTGGGGAGCTGTTCGAATGAATCGATGCTCGTGGACAAACTCGTGTTGACGAGAACGCCAACGGCGCCGACTCCTCTACTGTCACATGTTCCGAGGAACAGTTCTTCTCCAGTGTCATATACGGCGTTGAATGGATGGCGTCGTCTTGTCTCGGCCAGGCTAGTGTCGTCGTACCTTATCCTTCTTGCTTGCATGATCAAGTCTTCTAACGAAGACTCGGATGCAAGTGTACGTGCATTGTAAGTACATATTGTCGCTACTCGTCCTATCCAGCGCTGCCAAATCGGGGGCTCTTTCTGGGTCAGGGGAACGAGGCCCGTTTATTTTACTGTTTATATATA
>MQTX01000094.1:1201662-1235477 GCA_009735665.1 Angiostrongylus cantonensis
AAAACCCAATTCAACTCAACTTTTCAATATCATGGTTCTTTCAACCTTAACGTGTGCGTTGCAAACCTGGTCGTACGTAAGTATAATGAAAGCGTTATTGAAGGTGCAGTCTAAACGACGGTTTTAACAATATTCCATATCACAGAAGTGAGAGAAGACATCTGAAGCTCCGACTTGCGTCAACCATCAAAAATCCAAAATTTTCGCCATTCCATTCTCCCAACAGTCGAAGATAAGGTGGGCAGGACACGTAATGCGTGTGAACAACAGCCGACGAGCAAGAGCCGTTAGTGACTGGATTTCTTAGGATGTTAAGCTCACTGCAGGAATAGCACCGACCTGGTGGTCTTAGCTCTTCACGAAAACCTTAGAGGAAATGTATGATGCTGAACGAGCCCCTAGAGCGAGCAGAATCCACTGGGCAACTCTTGTACGCGATAGAGGAAAATGGAGGATTTGCTGGCGTCTTCTGAAGTTATTCTTCTTTATCAACAAACTAAGGATTTAACATGGATTCGTTGCTTTCACGGCCTTATCCGAGCAGTTTCATTGTCCACTGTAAAACGGATTTAGACAGCTTCGCAGAGATGATGTCGCCTTGTCGAACCTCTTTTCTTATGGGGATGATAATATGCCCTTGGAAAAACTGTCCTTCTGCACAGTGTTTACGATATTTTTTTTTGTTTACTTCGTTTGGTCCGTCTTTTCGTCTACTGAGCGAATCCTAGCACTTCTCACGTGCTATTCGTTCTGTCTCATCCATTGTCCACGAAGATCTCCCAATTTTTACGTTTGGCTACAGTTTCTGTTTGAGGATCTTCATTTCATCTCGAATGTCGTAGAATGCTGGTCGAGCAATTCTCTCTGGAGTCCTGCGATAGCCGGTCTGAAGCGTTTCCAAGTGGATTGCAGAAAGTGATTTTTTTCCAGACAAGTCCAGTACCAATTTTCCGACCCCGGAGAGATGAGAGGCTTGGTTGGCATGGAACGGAATTGAACTAGCATCATGCTCATGATGACGGACATCACTACTACTGTGCTATCCCTCCTTGTTTACGGTAACAGTCAGCTAGAATACTTTTTAGGATTGGTTCTCTCCTGTTCCAAGAAACACCGATTGGAATGTAGTCATTTCGACGCTGTCTAACGCTTTTTCATTCTCGAGACATGTACAGGTGGTACGCCAGATAGGTTTTTATGACTGTCGTTACAGTTTGCATGCGCACCTTGCAGCAGAATTCCCATCAAGCAACTGTTTGTCAGGCTAGTCAGTTTGTTGTGCTTCATCTATAAACCATAATAAGGTATTTTTTGTGAGTAGCTTGTGCGGGTGCAGTAAAAAAAAACCAAATCGTCAATACTATCGATGATTCCTTTGAATAACTTTCTTGAGATGGATGTCATAGCGCGAGCCCCGCACTAGTTGCTGTTTTCCATTCGAAGATAACATGTCGAGATGTTCATGTAGTTGGTTGCCTCTGGTTCAAATGTAGGCGTTTGTAATATTGTTGCGCTCTGGAGCTCATGCCCTCTATTTCAATTCGAACTTTAAAGTGAAGAATTCTGTGAGAGTTTTCTCTCCGTCGAGGTTTCCTTGATCCAAGACAGCGATTGGGGAAGGGGGAAAATTGGCGTAGAGCTTCTCCGTAATCATTTCCATACAATGATGATCAGGTGATCGTGACGCGGTTGTCATTCACCAGAGTTGACAACGAAATGTTATAACCGCACGGGTTAGGACGATACTATCTTCTGGCTTCCAATAACTTTTTTTTTGCTCGTACCGATGTAGTGATGTTATCCAATAAAGGTGTTGCCGTCTACGGTGCTGATTTGGCGAGCTCAAACAGATGGTGAGATGAATAATAAACTTTTTGCACATAAATGGTACTGAATGTTATTTTTATTACTGAACTGTTAGAATTTTAATTAGGTACCTTCTCATGTGAATACGCTGGACCTCTTTTCATCGGCATTTATGAGGTTATTCTTTCATTGCAGACGACGTTGGTTCCTTCTGCTAAATGCAATGTGTGCCAGAATATAACCAGTCGTTGCATGGCGGTGTCGGTCGCAACCGATGACCCAAACATCGGGTCAGTATGTTTGCCCTCTTTCAGGCTTTGTTTTTGAGTTCCTTTCCAGTTTGTACAGGTTTCCATCCCGGTATGTTAAAATGAAAATCTTATCCAACATTTTTCTCTGACGATTGTAGGGGAATCGTATGACTACTTTGAACACATGAAAATTTGCCCGTGAACAAATTGCTTTGCTGTTACTTTGGTCTTGCCCCGACAAAAAACTAGAAATTTGGTTCATTAATGTTCATATAATGTGATGATTAGAATAAGTTTCAACAATTATTCGCAAAATTCAGTAATCCGCAGATTTCCTTCGTGAGAGTAATCTCGAGCTGACGGGTTGCATGCCTATATGCCTCATATGAGGCCGGAGGGTCAAACTCTGATCAACTTATTCTCGTGGTGGAACGAAGATGTGATTGATCTGTGGCTTCCATGTAATGAATTTCTTGTCCTTTTTACGTTGAATAGAATTGTACCTCCCGTGTACAGCCCTATACGAGTGAAGTGAGTGAATGCTTCTGCTTGGTTCGATCAAAGAATTAAAAACAAGTGACACTCAAGGGCATAGAAGTGGTTCAAGCCGCCTTCAAGAAGTAACTCCACGTTTTTCATGGCATGCCCAGGCGAACTGCACATAGACGATCTTCTTCGTAAAATGAAAAAAGCCTTTTCTTAGAAACTCTACTAATGTGATCATCTAAATCCCCCTATGATTAGCGCGATCACGGACACTACCAACTAACACATCTATTCTGGGTACCTCGCAGTGATATTAAGAATATGGTCAGCAGTTCTCCTGGCATTGATCAATCCCTGGAGATGCGCCATACATTCGGTTTCAATGAGCTTCGTTAGAGGCGATTGAATTCATAGCTGGACTCGCGGTGACTTACCGATGTATCGAGTCAGTGCTGCTATTTCCGACCTCAGAGGGATGGAAGGCTTGGTGAGCTTAGTGCGCAGGATCGGACCGAAGTATGTTGCAGGACTCCCTTAACCCTTGCGCCGCGCGAGCTCCCATCAGTAGTTATTGCAAGCAAATCATTACTGTCTCAAAATTATTTTCATTTCTAATAAAAATTATTCCAACGAACAACCAAGCAATAAAAACAGGAAGAAAAATCACAGACACTATGTTGTACAAAGTGATACGAGTACACTTCAAACTTTAAGCTATTAAGTCACACTTTTGAGGAAGGAAAGAAACATCATCATATTGTAATAAAAGAATGAAGAAATATGTATTCTTTCCTTGATAAACTAACATGAGGCTGATGATAAGATTTATTCCTCCAACGTCTCGATGCCTTCATCTTCCTCAGGGCCCATGAACCGAGTGGACTATGCGTGGTCGTCAGTACTTTCGCTGTGGTGCCTTCGTCCTCGTATCGAGTCGAATGATCTTCAGTGGAGCAACGCCTACATGAGGTATCTCACCCGGCGATGCTCTTTCGTACAGGATGATTATTGATGATACTGAGTGTCCGTGGAGCGACGCCGAGACGCTGACCCAATAGCGCTGTTTATCAACCTCGTGTTAGCTTATCAATGAGAAAATACATATTCAGTAGTCATGCCAAGGTTAAAGGAAAGTCGATTTTTGAAACAATGATCATGTATCATCGGCTCTGGTGAAAACGAAGACGTCGAGACGTTAGCCGAAATAAATCTCGTTATCAATCTCGTGTAAGCTCTACAATTTAAACAGACGATGAAGAAAGTTAGTAGGAAGTACTCATAGATGTTCACTACAAGAGCCTTTGATTTCCTGTAAGATTCTAGATTTCGTCGTAACACCTGTGTGCGAGTATCGCGATCGTCGCCGATTTGCGGCTCTGGTAACCAGAAGCCTCGTCAACAACTTAACGAAAACACCGGTTCTCTAGAATACGTCCACCTAGTTTTCGTAAACTGCCGTAATCAAATAACTAAAGAAAGATGAGAGGTTTCAGGATACATCGACGCATCACCCATTTATGGTTCATCAGTGCACGACTCTGCCAAATTTCGTCAAGGCAACACTGGGTTTCTGAAACTTCCATCTTTTAACGGAATGCAAAGTAAGAGCACTCGAAAGAAATCACCTTTGTGATTTTTGAAATTACCTTTTGCTTTTGTCTTGCACGCATAGCACCTTGCGGTTTAGCATAAAACATGAATTTTAGCTCATAAACCTTACAGGGAACGTAACATTTAGGAAAATTAAATGTCAGGTGTGTCTACTGCAACAGAGAAACAACGGTTTTCAAATAGAAGAAATTTGCAATATTTAGGTCTGTTGTACGCACACTTCCCAACGGTTTACCGCCTCATCGTGGTTCCTAGATATCGCCCTGCGTTGCACAGCGGGTGGATTCATCTCCTAGCAGGATCTTCCAAATTGAAAAGGAGACTGGCCTTTCTGTGGGGAAGCCCAGCTAAGAGTGAACCAATATTAGGATCCACCATCGTCCTGGTATCGAACTTCTCGCATGGTGGCAAATCACCCTATGATCCGCAAAGGCCGGAGACTCCGTGTGGCAGTGACGACCTGGGGCAGAGTTTGGCCATGCTGGCCTCGAGACTCCAGGGAACCACAGTCGCTAGGCCAAAAAAACTCCAAAAAACGGAAATTATGCTAGGACTAACACAACAGGTGAACATGGGCCATCTAAGTACCCAGGTAAGTATTGTACGCACAAAGAGTGGTGTTAGAGGAGAAAATCGAACCTATTCCGTAATCTTCTCTTCGATCTAAATCGTCTTTTGGTAAAGAAGTTAGCTATGTGTTATTTGAAAATAGAGAATCCGCAAGACGCTCGTTTGCTAAATATTCTATTCATGTTATTTGAACATGCATATTGGATGCGGTGAGCAAGTATTCTGCGTTTTATCCCAGTCCATGCTTCTGAGATCGTTTTATCGTAGTGTTGCCATTCGATCAGTCAAAGTGCAAAAGCCGTAGGGAATGCACCGTAATCTTCACGGCTGGTGACAGTCGAGTGAATCTATTCGTTGGGCTATCTGCTTGGCACACGATATTCACTCGCGAACACAATCGGTAAGGTGATAGGTCTAATTGTGCTTCCAAAAAACCAACTGGAAATTCCATCGTTGTTAATCTCAGAATAGTTGTCACGCTAACACATCTGAATCCGGACTGGGATGGCGAACGCCTTTTTCATGAAGCCAGAAAAATTGTTGGAGCTGAAGTGCAAGCCATAGTCTATAGGTAAATCAATACAGCTACTATTTAAAAATAAAAATGATTGTTTTATCTTTCTCGATAAAGTCAACTAAAAATAGCGTTTTTCATCACATGATTTATTTATTATCCATAATATTGCATTACGAGTGTGGATCTCAAATTCAAGCGAACGTATTTGTTTTCATGATGAACCTCCCATTAGTTCTAGAAAAATCAGTAGAATCTTTACATCTTTGTCAACAAAACGAAAATTATCTCGTCAGCACGAAATTTGGGAAGAGTCCATAAATCCCTTCTTTTTCCTTCCAGTCAAACATTGCATTTTCTAAACTAAATGATGTAACAAGCAGCATTTCGTTCACAATGACGCAAGAACTTCCGGGAATAAGGAAGGAAGTCTGCGGCTGCCTCGCCCGCACAAAAACCTGGTCTTAGCTTTCTGGATTTCGGATTTCAACAGAATGTTTTATAAAGTCGTTCATACCTTAATGCCACAGGGCGAGTCCTCTTCTCTTTTCATGTTCTCAACTTCTCAGATACCTAGTCACCGAACAATCATCGGTAGTTATCGAAAAACCCGTCGTGGGCTTTATGCGAGAAAAACAGCTCGCTTTTCTAAATGTTTCGTAGGACCACTAAATTATACCAGCAGAACTTGTAGGGAATGGCTGCCAAAGATCCTCGGAGCAGCGTTCTCCTCAGTGGTGGGTGACTATCGAGGATATGATCCTAGCGTAGACTCCACCGTCGCCAATGAATTCACTTCGGCAGCATTCCGATTTGGGCATGGAATGATCCAGGTATGCAATATCAGGGAAATCTTTAACCGAGGAACATGTCTTAAGGAATTCATAGCGTTCAACCAATGACTATCCGTAACACTGACCAAAGAAGTTCTCCAAAATGCTCCGAATTTTAGGGAAAAGGCAACGACCCTGTAAGCCTTTTCTATCGATTTCTTTTGATTCAGATGAAAGTTTAGGAATTTTACCAACGTCTAGATCCAAATTTCGGAAATTCGTCGTTTGGTGCTCTTGCTTTCCAGAAAGGAACACTTCATTCGGATGTGCTTGTTAATGAGGTGATTATTTTTTAAGGGTAAAAATAGCTTAAAAATAGATTGCCTTCGCCTTGATTAACTTCAGTACGCTCAAACTTAAAGTGTTATACTTCTAGGGTGGACCTGATCCACTGTTGAGAGGAATGTTTTTGCAAGGCGTTAAAAGGCCTCAGCGAATAACCACTACGGTCACAGAAAACATGTTCGGCTCAACCGATCTCAGCACCATCAACATACAGGTAGGACTGCTTGTTCCTAAAGCAGTTCGTCTTCTACTGAATACCTTCAGAGAATGGCCTTTAAAAACATGCTATTTATTTCCTGGTTCTCACATGTAGGACAGATTGCGTTACGAAGTGCACCTCGATTAATTCCTATTGCTGTTTATCACAACTTGCCTTTCCTTTTTCAAATCAGACATCGTTTATAGTCCCAAAGAATCCAGCGGATAAAGAATTACAGGGGATAAAGACGTGTACATTATTAATAACATTAGAAAATTGTGGTGCCTTGTTGTTAATACGCAGATAGCAGTTGGTTCGATTTTGCACCAAAGGTAACCAACCTCCATCTCTTCGCTCTCGACAAATTCGTCAAACACTTTTCTGAGAGGATAAGAACACTGGTCTGGCACATCGGTAAACGTCCTCAAATCATTTTACGGGCTAAATATACATTCAGTAACCTCTGTGATGCTTAATAAAGTCAAGCGCACGCCGCATAGCCGAGGGATTGCCAAACTACGGACGATTTATTCATTACTTCTAGGGTTTACCTGACCCACAGTTAAGAGGAATGTTTTTGCAGCTCTGTGATGTTACCCTTTATATAAATTCGTAGCCAGTGCCCCAGTCTATTACTATTTTTCTTTGACTGTGGGATGAAATACATAAAAAGTAACAAAACATAATCTTTGATACCAATTTAGCCTTTGCTGTATTTTGTTGGGGAGATTGATGTTGTCTTCTTGTTCAAATTACGAGTTAGATATACTTATGGTGTGTTCCTAGTAACTAAAAAGTTCCTAGTTCCTAGTACTAGTAAGTGTAGTTCATTCCTGAACATCACCTGTATCACCTGTAGTCCCGTTGATCGTCGAATGACTCGAGCAGTTGCTAGGTACCTCGGTTAAACAAGCAAGTTTGCTTCAGCGAGGCCGTGATCATGGTCATCCCAGCTACACCAAGTATCGCGAATTGTGTGGAATGGGAGTGGCGACCACGTTCGATCATGTATGAATTTTTACTCACTAGACAATCCGACTATGCATTAAAGGCATTGTTACTTAAAAAAAGAATAATAATTCAGTTGTCTCGTGAAATCCTCAACACTGCGACTCGTGAAAAACTGCAGAAGGTATACGGCAGAGTGGACCGTATTGATCTTTGGGTTGGCGGACTTCTTGAAGACCCTGTGGTTAGAGGTCTCGTTGGCCCGACAATCGCTTGCATTGTTGGAGCGCAGTTCAAACGAACAAGGGACGGTGATAGGTTAGGAGTTTGTTTCAATGTTCTATGGAGTGTTAAATTCACTTATGGCAGTGTTCGCATCAACGAAGTAGCCATAAGTGAATGATTCTAAATTCCGAGGCAGTCATATTTTGTCTTTCATGGAAAGTGCACAACACGTTATACTACCGTATCGATCGTTCACTTTTTATGAGATTACAATGCGCTTATCAGAATTTTGAATCCAGATTCTACTACGAAAACCCCGGAGTTTTCACTCGTGCACAATTGTCCGAAATTCGTAAAAGCTCATTGAGTAGAATCATCTGTGACAATTCGAATACGATAACAGTGAGCAATTTAAAACCGCTTACTTTATGTCGTAATTTTAAAAACGGATCTTGTTATCGTTTAGGTCGTTCCTCGAGAGGCATTCCGACTGGGTCATCTCACTCCATGTAGTCAGATACCGCAAATGAATCTCAGAAAATGGAAAGAGTAATTAATATTATAACTTAGGTGAACGTCAAGAGTATTTAAATAGAGCCCTTAGCTTAAAGTTCGATGGAGGAGTTATCCAAATAGTCTGGAAAATTCACCTACTTGCGAACTGCAGCTAGCGATAACCTTTCACATAATAGGAAATTATCAACCATTTGGGCATTGAATATACCTATAACCTGTGCCTTAACCTCTTCAGCCTGTTCTTGATCTTACGCAGTTCCAAAATTTTCGACCTGCTTAGACCCGGGGCATTTACAACGAAGAGGAGTTAATGCCTCCCCTCACAATCCTGTAAATATCAAAATTCTATTGTTACTATGTTACTGTTACAGAAATCACCCATTCGCTAACAGATCACTGTGGCAAAAGGTGTCCTCAAGTATGACTAAATTTTGATATAAATGGGGTTTCATCACTTTCACCTCCTGTTCTATCCGTATTTCCAAGTTACAAAGCCTATGACCTATGAGCAGCGAGGTATTATTGCCTGTCGGCTGAAACCTAGTCGCGAAGCGCTAACTTTTATCTAATCCACAATGTCCACGAATACTTGTGTATTTTGGGAAAGAAAAATGTCATGGAAATGGTTTTGCAGGACAAATTCTTCTCTTCCTGATTCGCACGATTTTCCATGGAGGGGACCTCAGGCATAGAGTATTTAGAATCATCAACACTCCAATCAATGTACTATATTTTCTTCTACAATAGAGAATAACAAGAATTTTAACTTAATATCTCTTAAAAAAAAATTCGCGCGACATATGGCAAGTGGGTCCTAGAGGCCTTGGTGACTCTGGAAAATTGAACACAACACTAATTTGCTATCAAAAACACATAAGGGCCGACATTTCGCAATCAAAACATTATGTGTCCTATTTTGATCCAGTTCGCCTCGTAAAATTTCGATTGGCTGTCCAATGAGTATACATGGTCTCTTAAAAAAAGCTTTAGAACCCACTAAACCCAATATGGACACTGGACACTGTAGTGTCAGTACGATCGTTTGTTCCAGATCGCTATGGACACTATAGTGTTCATTTTGAGTTTAGTGCGTTGCAAAGTTTTTTAAGGGACCATGCATGCTCACTGGACAGCTAGCCGAAAGCAGATGAAAACAGTAGGACTTAGACCAGAAAAGCAACTCTCTGTACTTAATGCTCTACAAAAAACCCATTTTCGAAAATGGTCATTGAACGATAATTTAACACAAAATTGCGTGCTATTTCATTCTAATCCCTACGATGACTCATATTTATTTTAGACAATGTATGTGTATGAAAAATACCGGAACAAATTCGACATGAGCTGTTGAATACTTTGAATTGCAGATAGCAATGTATATGCATAATGAACCATATAGTAACACGTAGTAAATAGCAGCATAGCTATCATCAATACCCGAAAAACGGTAATCATCTACAATCCTGTTATGTTCAAAACTTCTCACTTCCTACATTTATTGAAAAAGATCCTTTGCCGTCAAAAATACTCGAAAGTCCGCAGCCGACGAAAGGTTGCACGTGGCCCATTGGGTCAGCCACGCAATGCAGTAGCGGGGATAAAATGGGTTAATTAAGACACTTTTTGTATTGCGATCAAAATACTGTAAAGGAAATCAACGAGAATCTTGGATAAGTTGAAAACAACGTCGTTAGGAGGTCTTGTGCATGGAAATACCACCAAAAATGGGCAGCGCACCGACGATTTTGATGTCGCTAAATCAGCGCGCGTGTAGCGCAGTGGTCAGAGGCGCCCTGCAATATACATGGGATCGATTCCCGCGCCTCTGGCCCACCAAGCGGTCCATCCCTCTGAGGTCGGCAAATTGGTACCAGACTTATCTGGAATGATAGCAGCACTGCCTCAATACATCGGTAAGACACCGTAAGTCGTTGTAGAGGCCAAATATGCATCCAGTCACCTTCAAGCGATGCTTAATGAAATCGAATGCATGGCGCATCCTAAAGGGATTGATAAACGCCAAAGAGCTTTGTCCTTTCAATTCAGAAAGGTTTTGAAAGATATATAGAAAAAACAATAACGCCCTTTTCTACCTCAGTGACTTCTTTGTAGAGAGTTCTAATACTATAATCCTACTTTCCTAAGTAAGTTCTCATTGAGTTAAACTGAATCACATTGTTCCAGGTCATTTCAAAATGGTCAATGCGGGCTCAACAAAGCCATGTTACGCTTTTTTCATTGTTCTAGTTGAGATCTTCTATACCATTCGTCTACTGTTAACCTCATTTGTATGCCGGGATGTGTTTTTTCATTGTTCAGAGCTGTTACTACGATCCAAAGTACTGAACGGTATTGAAGATTAAGAAGTTGTTTCTTTGAAGTAAAGTAAATTCATGTAAACAAATTTATTACCGTAAAAATTCACGACGATTGTTATTTCGCCTTTTTGAGCGACGTTTCAAATGCTGAAAGATTATCCATCGGCTCTCGAAGAGGAGGAGACACGGACTTTCGACCCACTATTCTAACATAGTTAATTGGCACAAGACCAACGCGGTCACCGTCTTCCGAACTGAACAAAAAATAAGGAACTCGGTTAGCACCGTTAAAACATTCCGTAAATTCTTTAAATACAGACTGCATACGAACTATGGCATCATATTTTAGCATTTATTTGTGCTGGCACCACGGATCTCCCTCATATGAGGGATCTCGAGCCGGTTAGTCGCGAGGCTACGTGGCGCGTCCCCAGGTGGCGGATAGGGGGTTAATCGCGGACCAAAAGCGACCTTTGCTTCCCTGAGACGCAGGTGGATCCAGGGGATGGACTCCCTGTTTCTGCTGCGCCGATTTGGCACATACTTTCTGTATTTGCTAGGCGTATTCATGCATGCGTGTGTGGGTGCGTTCTCGCTTTATACGGATTGTATTCTACGAGGCAATTCGACCAAAAGCCTGCAATCAAGTGACAGGGAAGTATATGGGAGGCGGTTAGGAGACACCTCC
Organism: Angiostrongylus cantonensis; assembly: GCA_009735665.1. Taxonomy (NCBI): domain Eukaryota; kingdom Metazoa; phylum Nematoda; class Chromadorea; order Rhabditida; family Metastrongylidae; genus Angiostrongylus; species Angiostrongylus cantonensis. The sequence continues at coordinate 1,212,913 of MQTX01000094.1, forward strand.
AATTAATAAGCTCCATGTCCACTCTGGGAGAGCCTGGCAAGCTACCCGGAAGTATAACCAGCCCCCACGTTCAGAGCCCAGCAAGCTATACATGGGTATCTGCTGGAATAATTATGCCCTTTCTTCACAGTTTCCATGTGTCAATACCCGACTTCCTCTCAACGGTTTAACTCATCATGGCTGGGAGGTGTTCCTGAGTGTTGGGTTGCGATGTACACCACGGATTCATCCCCGGTAAGGTCTCCCAAGCTGAGAAGGAGTCCGGCGTTTTCACCAGGAAGCCCGACTAAGAGTAAACCAATACCAGGATCTACCGCAGTCCTGGTATCAATCTAATCGCACGGTGGCAAATATCCCTCTTATCCATAAGGGCGGCGAATGCTTGTGGTAGTGACGACCTGTGGCTGACTATGGGTAAGCTGACCTCGGGACTCCAGGAAAACACCATGGCTAAACCAACAAAGCTCCAAAAAATGGAGATCATGCTGGGTCCGCACAACCAATGAGTAGAGGCCATCTACGTGTTTAAGTAAGTACCTGACCTATTTCAATCGCAGTCGGATAAAGAAATTTGGGAACAAAACAATTCTATAAAGCAACAATCATAACAAAAAAGTAAAAATACTTGTGAATTCAGAAAATGTGGCTCCCGATAAAGTCACTAGCAAGTGTTCTCAATAAATAAAGGAGAACAAAATCACCTGGCAAGAAGCCATCCTCGCACTCGTGGTTGCTCCTCTTTAGGTGCTACTCGGAGTATTTCTCCTTTCATGAATGAAAGTTCCTTATCATTGGCGGCGTGGAAGTCATAGAGAGCCTAGAAGTGAACACTGAGAACAGCTGTGAGCTGAAATAGGCAAAATTCAGTTGCTACGTTGTATGTTCCAAACATCATGCGAACTCTTACAATGTAAAAGTCTAGGCCCAAAAAATTAAACAATTCAAACGTTGGTAGATTTTTTCTGTTCTCTCTGACGTTTAGAGTGAAGCAAATGTTGAAGACCTGCTTACTCAACGGTGTTTACCTGAGCAGTATAATGTGCACCGGAGCCAGTGGCCCACTTCCTGCTTTCCTCAAATGATTGAACCATTTGAAAAATGGCTTTGTATATCAACCATGGACCACCAATGGCAGCCATCCAGAACATAATCGCAGGCCAATTAATAATTGGAGAACCAGACCTCGCCAATACTTCCGAACCTGCAAATAGTTTCTGATTAGTACAAATAATATATAGAAAATCTGAAAGGAAAGGAGCACACCATATGGCTGATTTATAGCGCTCCACGCTAATTCTTCAACACTAGCATAGTTTGCCGGCTTCAAACGAAGAAATACTAGGAGATTTCGCCACAATCTTTGGATAAATTTGAAGACAGATAATGAAAATATAATCTTTGTAAGCTGAAAAAGAAGGAACTTATTACAACAAGAAGCGAAAACTGTCATATAATAGTACCTACTTGAAATTTGAGCCTGGACAACTGCTCCATAACTCCAATTACCGCTCGAAATGAGCTATATACAGCATTATGTGTTGAACTTAGCATATGGGCCACTGATGACACAGCGTTCACCACTGATTCGATGGATTGAAATGCCTTTCTAGATGATTCTAAAAGGAAATATGTCTCCAAAGGAAAAAAAAGCCGCCACAGGCTATGATTCAGCACAGCTTAGCTGTTACGGCATTTACTTGGATATTTGGATGGTCCGTCCCCACTAGCTGTGTGGGCCCCATCACCATCTTCACTTTTTCGGAGTTTTGCTGGTTTCGCCAAAGCGATTCCCTGGAGTCCCAACGTCAGCATAGCCAAGTTCTGCGCCCAGGTAGTCACCACGTAATGGAGTTGTCGCCCTTGTGGATCAGAGGGAGATTTGCCACCATGCGACTAGTTCGATAGCAGGACAGTGGTGGATCTTGGTATTGGCTTACTCTTAGTTGGGCTTTCCGATGGAAACGTCGGAGTCCATTTCAGCTTGTGGGACCTTGCTGAGGGATAAATCACCTCCCTCTACATCGCAGTCCTATACCCAGAAACACCTTCCAGCCACAATAAGGCAGTAAACCGTTGCGAGGAGCTGCCACGATATTCTAAAGAAATCACACCTTCTGCCAATCTCACGAAGTTATTCTCTGAATCGTCATATCCATGTTGACCACCATAATTTCCTACCATTCCATTACCGTACATCCCACCATACCTAAAATAACGAGAAAGATATCGATAAAATGGAATATCTCAACGATAAAGCACATTATCCATTATTCATGAACTATTATAACCTCATGTAAGACATTTCGAGCCGTATTCCTAGGTGGAGAAGAGCGGCGTAAACAATGGCTAAAATCGACCATGTATTTTCAATGATACTAAGTTAGAAACGTGGGTTAAATTATGCCTTCCGCATGCGCGTTACTATAGTTATTCGTATACATAATGTTATGATAGTCGGTGTACAGATTGCATCACTGAATGAATCGGGTAGAAGCCCGAGGTTAAATGAGTGACAACAGCATGTGAGTTTGTTCGGTGTCGCCAACAAAAAAAAAGGATTTTGGCAATCTACAAAAGTACGCTCTTATCAAGAACAATAAAAACAAAAGGCCCCTTGCAGATGCTCAACTCGTTGTGTCCCTCCACAACTGTTTTCACGATTAACACACACAGTCCGAAGCCGAATTTCATGTGACTTCCGGAACTAAGTCACGCCCAACATTCCACAGCACCGGCAAAGAATTGGAATCAATTCACGTCAGCCAGTTCACCCCAAAACAAAGAACCCCAACCATTTTCCAGTACTTTTCGCCTTATAATTCAGCTATTCTGTGTATTTTTTCACTAATTTCTAGAATTTAACAACAAACAGCAAATTTTATACATGCATGTATACATATTTAGACATACATGCGTATATTTAAACATAAAACCCAAAAAGGACGACGTTACCTATTCCACAACTTCTATGAGTCTCCTACAAGTTAAAATAACGAGAAAAAACGTTATTCGTGTGAATTTTGCAAAATTAATTATTCTAGCACCATGTTTATAACATCTATGGGATATTTTGAGAACAAGAGTTCTAAATAAAATGCATCATGTGGGAAACACATTGCTGGACACCTAGATGTTCTGTAGAGAATAGCTTGGCAACGTCAAGTATATCACCCGACTATTATTACACCTGGGTAAATCTCTTCGGCAGTTCACCTTTTCTGGTGAGATGACCCCAAATTCCAATGTTCAGTATTAAGGGCTAACACTTCCATTAACAAAGGAGACATATTAGTTCCTTGCTCAACAGCGACAATCTCACACTATGAGGCTCAAATCAGAGAGAATGTATAGAAAAAATACTACAGAAAAAAAACCTCTGAGTGACAAATAAACGACTGGAAAGAGAATGAGTTACTGTCAATTCACAATGACAATGTGGTCCACCTAGGGTATAGGTGGAAATTCATGTCGCTAATGGTACTATAGGTGATGCAAGGTACATTAATTATAGGCAATTGGTGCTCGTGTAAAATGAATATGCGTCTATCCACACCATCATTTCATTTGTACAAAAAGCAAAAAACAAGAAAAAAACAAAAAAGTAGAACGTACGCACATTCCGTAACCATAGCCAGCAGGACCACCCATCCCGTATCCGGCTCCATTGTATGCCATCGGGCTCCCGTACATGCCATATGCGGACATCAAACCAGGATTGATGTTCATTTCCGTCGGTCTTGGTGGAAGTGGAGGTGGAGCCGTGGAGTTGCTCGACGAAGGTAGTCCAGAACTCATTGTCTCAATCATATTTTATAGCAAGTTGTAGTACAGATATTAAAGAATTACGAATGAACGGTGAAAATCACGGAGATGGTTTACCGCCCACAAGACTCAAAGACATGAAAATACGGAAAAGATTTGTAGGAAATGGAATTGTACGTAGTTCGTACCGATTTCCAACAGTCACAAAGCGTGCTAACCAGAAAGGTGTATAGATGGTCGACATGTTGTGAAGGATCAAAACGAGAACAGTAAGCCAAGACATCATCAGGCCAATTAGGATGGGAAAAGATGCTCCGCATTAAACTTGAAAACTTTCTTTTGAAACTAATAGGGCACGACGAACTGTCGAAACAGTTGTCTCCATTAGTCGAGATGGAGTCGATGGATCGATAAGGGCCGCTGAATCCACGAACTGATAAGAAGTCAAGGCGTACCGTCCTCAGCGCGAAGGCTAACACCTTCAACTAAGCCATGAATAGCCAACGGAGAGCCGTTCCCCTCCAGAATATTTGCCTGTTGTTATTTCTCGTCGATGATGAAACTAACGGTGTGATAGCAAATAAACAAACGCTTCGAGAAAACCTCAAGTTGTTTGGAAAGTTTAAATCTAAAGATTCTAAAGACACTGAAGAATATATAAAGGATAAACCTCTGGGCGCTGATCAATCCCTGAGCGATGCGCTATGCATTCGGCTTCATTAACCACCGCTGGAGGTGATTGAATGTATATATGGCATCTACAATGACATGCGGTAGTCTACCGATATACGAGCCAGTGTTGCTGTTCTCCTACACAAGTCTGATACCAATTTGTCAACTCCGGAAGGATGGAGGTCTTGGTGAGCCTGGGGCGCGGGGATCGATCCCATGTGTATTGTAGAGCGCCTCCAACCACAGCACTACACGTGCCCTGAAGTATACAAATCTAAAAGATAAAGCTCTTGGGGTTGATCCATCATTGAGGGATGCGCCATGCATTCGACTTCATTAAGCATCGCCGAAGGTGATTCAATGCATATCTGGCCTTTGCAATGATTCACGGTGGCCTACAGATGTATCGAGTCAGTGATGCTATTCTCCTAGGCAACTTTGATACCAATTTGTCGACCTCCGAGGGACAGAAGGCCTGGCGAACCATGGGCGAGACGATCGATTCCACGTGTGTGTTGCAGGGCAACTCCGACCACTGTGCCACCCACGGCCTGAAGCATATAGTGCCTAAAAACATGTTCTGAAGTGCTCCGTTACTTCGTGCTCTGTGACTTCGAAAAATGAGAAATCGTCAACCAGATACGCCTCTATAGAAACATCCTGACGTCAGTGATTAACCCAGAATGGGCGGGATGGGCACTATAGTGTTCATTTTGAATCCAGTGTGTTCCAGGATTTTTTTTCGGATTAAGTATATCCGTTCGATACCTAATCGAAAGCAAATCGAGACAGTATGGATGAAACCAGAAAAAAAAAAACATCCTCTGCACTTAATAGTTTACAAAAATACCTTTTTTCAGAAATGTTCATGAACCGGTAATTTGACCAACGATTAACTGTTACCTGATTTTCATCACCATGGCCATTGCAAGGAATGTGCGGACGTAGAGAATAAAACAGACTCAACATAGGGTCCGAAACGCTTCAAAGTGCTTACACCTGACCATCTTATAATGGTGAGATCTACGAGAAGATAATGAAGTATCGCTCAACACTAACGCTGGCTAGATTGTCTTGTTATACAGATACAGAAACACTGGTGAACGACTCTAGCAGACGGGCTTCGTAAACTACAGACCACAGATGAAAAGCCAGCGCTTTAAAATTACGTTTGCAGCGAGATAGATTCATAATCTAGACCCAGAGAAACTTTTTAGTCAACCAATGCGAACATATACATCGATCGAAAGCAGAATCAAGCAGTACGAATTGAAATCGTCTTAAAGAACGTCAGGCGTCGAAGAATCATCTTCACTAGACCCGCTATGACAATGTAAACAAATGAATGTCGGTTTTTCTCTATAGTTTATCTTAAATATGGTAATAGTGTAGGGCACGTGTAGCGCTGTGATTAGAGACGTCCTGCAATATACATGGGATCGATGCCGTGCCTCTGGCTCACCAAGCCTTCCATCTCCTCATCGTAAGCAAATTGGTACGAAGCTTGCGTGGGAGGATAGCAACACTTGCTCGATACATCGTTAGGTCACCGCGAGTCATTGTAGTAGACCACCGCAGGTCATTGTAAAGGTCAGATATGCATTCTATCACCTCCAGTGATGCTTAATGAAGTTGAATTAATGGCGTATCCTTCAGGGATTGATCTACGTCGAGAGATCTTTTTTCATAGTCACGACAGACTCAGTGACATGGAAAAAATGCCGAAATAACGATTTAGCAAAGCATTCTATTTGAAGTAGAATAACTCACATTCACGTGGTAAACAATATGTGAAGAAATTAATACCTTCTTCTTACACTTGTAAGCACACCGACCAAACAAGGACTATAAACTCTTTAAGGAAAAACCAATACGTGTAACGAATAGGAAGTCAGAGTTTCAAAATTTATTGTTGCCCACCTTTCTAATTACGATGAAATGAAATTCCACAAAATATAAAAATGGAAGACTTATTAAGACGCCAGTGAGAAAAATCCGGTTCAAGTCCGAGTGGACGATATGAAAAAGATGACGAACAGCAATAGAAACATTTTATAAAGTAAAAAAGTTTTCCACAGAAAAGGGACAAGGACTCGTAATAGCAGACACTGAGTGAACACAGAACGAGTCACTCTATTTCCCCCTTCCTCGATAGCCACCTCTTCCTCGCGAAGCGCCTCCTCGGGCTCCAACTCCGCCCTGTTTCCGAGCACGTTGCTGGTCTTTCTGTTGCCGACGAACCTCATTCACTTCATTTTTAACCAAATCAACAACCTTAAAAAGATATACCAGTAAAAGGCAATACCACAATAACTAGATGTGGCAAGATTTCATACCGTCTCGGGTATTCGAAGGTATTTAACAGTTGATCCACGAATATAAACTTCCGGCATTTTGAAAAACTTGTCACCATCCTAAAATTAGTAATTGTAGCGACATAAATCCTAGTAAGATTGGCTCCAATGGTAAATCCAGTAGAACAAAAAACCAAAAAAAAAACCCTCAAGGGAACACCGAATGCATGTGTGTATTGTACTGCATGGGGGTCTCTGACCACTGTGCCACATGCAACTGCTTTTATATGAAAGATACACGCCAAACTAGGACAACAGATAAAAGGAGCCCAAACTCTGAACAAAGGTGCCTCTCAAAGCAAAAGCATGGACACCTTTAGTTCACGTTCAAAAACACTTCCACAGCATAGTGAATAAACAGCACTTGAATCCTCTATAAAGGAGATCACAGGCCGAAACAAACACTTTTGTGAAGCGAGTTGAACAGTGTGCGGAAGGCTAATAACTCTTAAAAAAGGAGGGATAGCTTACTTCGTTATTAAAGCATAAAAAAGATAAAGCTCTCGGCGTTGATCAATCCCTGAGGGATGCGTCGTACATTCGCCTTCATTAAGTATCGTTGGAGGTGAATGTTTGCATATCTGGCCTTTACAATGACCCGCGGTGGCCTGCCGATGTATCTAGCCAGTGCTGCTATCCTCCCAGACAAGTCTGGTACCAATTTGTTGACCCGGAGGGATGGAAGGCTTGGTGGGCCATGGGCGCATTTTACGTGCGCGCCGCAGTGGCGCCTCCAACCACTGCGCCACACGCGCCCACTTCGTTATTAGGCAATAAATTAAAGGTTCAGGCCTGGTACAAGGATCTTTTGCGAAAGATGTCAGACCACCTTAAAGCTTTTCAAAAAAAAAAATCAATTTTTTTTTGAATCTCAACAATCAACAAACGAATGCCAACAAACGAAAACAAAAGTTTCTAATCACCGACCTACATATGGAAGTTTATTCAGAGCGCAGTTCAAGTAACCAAGGCCTAATATCATGGGCTTTGATAATCAAAAGGCTATAAACATCACACTGTTGGTGGTTTAGCATCGGCAGAAACGTCACGACAGGGTGTCTTTGGAACCGTAAATTGCTGTTTCGAAAATGGAATTTATCTTTTATTTTTGAAAGCAGACGTTCACTAGGACGCGCCCTGAATAACCGACATATCTATAATCCATATACTCAAAGTATTCCCAAATACAAACTTAGATGCATTTTTAATTTTGTTATGGAAGTTGCATTATCGCGAATTGGGCGAGGTTTCATAAATGGGAAGAAACGGATTTCATTGGTCAAAAAAACTGAGTTAAACTTCCTAATAACACATGTTACCTTTCCACCAAGGAGTGATTCTGAAGCGCATTCCAGAACGCTGTCCCACGTCATATTCAGTACTACAAAAGAACAGACTGCAGTTTCGTTTGAAGCTGTCCGAGTTCTACACGACTACAGAGCTCGGTCAGCACCCAACACTGTGATGCACTTTCCAAATGAAACGGCGCAGTAACTCAACAAACAGGAGTATGGGTTTTTCTATATAAATAAAGAATAAGTTGAAAAGGGGCGAGTGTGGCGCATTGGTCAGAGGGGCATTGCAATACACATGTGATCGATACTCGGGCCTAACGCGCACAGAGCCTTCCATCGTTCGCAGTGGGAAAATTAGTACTAGACTTGTCTGGGAGGGTAGTAGCACTGGCTCGATACATCGGTAGGCCACGGCGAATTGTTAAAGCCAGATATGCATTTAATCACTTCGAAAGATGCCTAATGAAGTAGAAATGAAATAGAACGCATGGCGCATCCCACAGGGATTGATCAACGCCTACGGCTTTATCCTTTTATTAACAACTTGAACATTGCGAGAAAGTTTTAGACCGCGGCTACCGACTAATCACACTGCCGACCCTCTCATTGTACACATTACATCGTCTCCAAAAACGAAACTTTTGGAATGACAAGTTTCAAAATGGAAAAGCATACTTTTGAAGTAAATATGACGTCCCTCAAGTGAATATTCATCCAGGAATCGCAGGATTGTAGGTGTCCATTGTATGTCTCTCCATTCTTTAGCTCAATTAGCATTGGATGATTCTGGGCAGTACGAAGCAAAGACAAAGGCAGCTGAAGCAGGAAGAAAGATCAAACACCATATTTACCGTTGAACTAGGTCTGCGCTCATCAATTAAGGACTCACCACCATTTCTTATGCACAGATTGCAGTCGTACCAGCTCTCCAACAGTCACAAAGAGTCGCAGATCGAATCGAAACTGAAATCACCAGGTATTTGCCATGGGGATCAATTCGAGGCGTCCTCACCGTCCGGATTACGACGTCCAACACAGGACAAGCACATAGATAGGGCGGATAGATCATTGCAAACATAAAACTTAAAAATCACGAAACTACAGCAAATGGCCTTAGTATTAAACGATATAGACTGCCCATGAGCCAATATTATGTGCTAGTTCCGCAAAAAAATTAATCGTTTCATGGTATGTAGGACGTATTTACACCTAGTACACAATAAATGACGTTACGGTTTGAAACACTTTCGTGGGGAGGGAGTTTCTCAAGCTAGAAGTCCCTCTGGGAACGGATTCCGGTGTGACATGGTGCCGGTGACTGCCGCCGTCATGGCAGCAATATATTGGCAGGGTAACAAATCTCCTCCAGATGCAGAAGAGCAGACGGTTGCTCCTGCTGACGGCGTAAGAACACCTTAGCAAGATTGATTTAGAACTTCAGAAAAACCAGCAAATAAGTCAAGGAGTGATATATCATCTACAGTATCCCACAACTTCGGGTGTTGTAAAAAGTAAGAAGCGATCAACTCTCGAGTGGTTTAGTCGTCATGGAGACCGGATCAGTTCAGCACCCATCTTGGAGATTGCTCACCGTTTTGCAACTCCAACACCAGAAGTGCCTCCTCGAGCTTCAGTTTTTGCATGCTCTCCTTCTGACCACCAGTCGTGTCAAATCTCATTTCATCATCGTTGTACCCGAAAAAAAGCCTGAAAACCGACACGCGACAAGGGAGGTAAAGGCATAGTCCTACTAATCGTGGGAAACAAATCACTTCGAGAAATGTTGGTGGCCGAATTCACACCAATGGAAGTGGTAGCAATATCTGTTACACACGAAGCTGAGTACAGAAACCAACGAACTGGATAAATTAGGATCATCTGCCGGATGTAAACCGTGAGGAAAAGTCGCTGTGTAAATATCATTCGGAGACTTGGACGCTAGGCTAGGAAAGGCTAGTAGAAGTGGATACAAGCAAGGCTAATGAAGTGCCATCGAGAATATGATGGTCTCTTATTAGTGTGATGGATAATGACGAAATAACTACTAACTGCCTCGATGTGGAAATGTTGACGGAAAAATTCTTCCGCAATCACGTCAGCCACGGGAGGACATTTACTCGGTACCTAAAAACCGTACTGAGGATATGCCCGCTTGACCCCTCTAAAGTACGAAATGCAAACAAGAACATGAGGAGAATCAGGGAGGACCACGAAAAGTCCACGTGTTAACCGAACTCTTTAGAGACGAAAGCCACAAACTATGGGCACTTCTCGCGACCATTGCGATAATTTATGTTCAGTTGTGAGGGATCACTGAACATTGGCGGGGGAGGCTCAGACGTGATCATCCTATTCAGGAAGGGTAACCGAGGGTGATCGTGTAGAATAAGAAGAGTAGCATAGGTCGCATCTAGAGCTTTAAGAAAAGGCGGCGACTAACTAATGGACGCGAAAATTCATGTTCACGTACCCAGTCTTCAGCTATACAGCTGAGAAATGTGTTGAAATTCAATTACGTCAAAGAATCCACAAAAGCAGAACTGGGCTGCGCATAATTCGGAACAGAACAGTTGTCATGGAAACCCAATGACAAGACAAAGGCAAAACCGAGAGTCGAGAGGGAGGATTCAAGAGCACATACTTTGCCGATGGTACGCCCGCACATTTCAAAGGAATCACTGGACAGGTGACGGATCCTCCTCACTCACGTGTTCGACACAGGTGTCCTCTTAATGCCCAGGTATGTAACACCAGGCAACCACAAGTAGCGTTGTGCTATAATTCTTCCTAAATTGGCTTAATTCTCTACGTGATTTGTAGAAAGACTCTCATCTTCTGATTCCATTTACTAGAAAATAAGAGATTCACTAAGTCTCAAGTGTTTCTGTGGTTTGAGTTCTCCGTCTACGATTCTTGTGCTTTCGCTCCAGTTCAGATCATTTTCCTTTCTTATAGTTGTCTTCACTCGCAAAGCGCTCAAATTGGCGGACGATTAAAAGGTGATGTTTTCAATGTTTTGCAGCTTCATGCACTGTTAGTCACATCTAGATAGTAATAGAATTAATCGGCTTAGTGTTTTGATTTGAAGAGAGTTCTAATCAGCACCGCTTTCAGTTTATGGTGAAGAATGCGGTGCTTAGTCGCCCTATGTGTCCTTGAGTTTCTCATCTTGGTCCATCACGTTCAGTCAGCCCCTCGGAAAACCCAAATTCAGGCGCTGTGGAATTTGGGCGGAATCGGAAAATGCGTGCTGCATTATTTTCCATTGGTGCGTTTGTTATTAGTTAAAACTAGTGAAACTCAACGTTTTGAAAGGAACTTCTTATGAAGTCATCGATAGGTGGTCCTTGTGGATGTATTAGTGCTCCTCTACAAAGTACTTTTCCATTTAAATTATCAAAGTAGAAGAACAGTGTTTTTTCAATGTCCATATTCGGCTTGTACGAGCTGATCAATTTCAAAGATTTCGGAAATTGAAGGACTCTAGAAACTAAACAAACCATCATTCGCTTCGGATATCGCACTCTCTTTGAATGTACTCATTTGTTTTTATTCGAGTTTAAGTAGTCTCATCCAATGTGAACTCTTTTATTTACTGCCTACTACAATTTTTCACGGCAGAATACTGTGGAAAATTCAAACAAGAGCTCAGAAGCGTGGGTGTCTGCGGTGGGGATAGAGCACGATATTACCCCTTCCGGGGGCTAACGCGTACACCACCCCACCATACGGGTCTCGCGTTTCGCCTCTCTCTTAGCCAGTATTCTTCCCGTTCCCATTGACGGGTGATTGCTGATAGTGCTGTTGAATGTAAACGGGGTGGCCCTCGGAAAGGGTAATAAAAGGATAAAGGATAAAGCTCTCTGTGTTGATCAATCCCTGAGGGATGCGCCGTGCATTCGACTTCATTAAGTATCGTTGAAGGTGACTGAATGCATATCTGGCCTTTACAATGACTCGCGGTGGCCTGCCGATGTATCGAGCCAGTGCTGCTATCCTCCCAGACAAGTCTGGTACCAATCCGGAAAGGGTAAATAGCGGTTTCAATCCTCATCGCAAATACCGGCGGTCCGGAGTTTTGCAAATATCTCAGCATCATTGTGGTTGAGTCTCATACAATTTTGCTCATTGATAACTAATGTTTCGTGGATATTGTAATAAACTCTACGTATAACTATAAAACATTAAATCGAAGCTCAACTGACGTGATGTCATGTGTACCCATAAGACCACTTTTTGAGCAAGCACCTAACAAACGTACTATTGGGTCATCTAAAATGTTCAGCAATTCTTTAAAGGCAATTACTAGAAACCATTGTGAAAAGACAGTAAGAGATCACAGAAGAAGTGCCGTTTTGTATCATAACCTTTTGCCATGTGTTTAGTAGTTGGAGTATCTCCCTCTCACATAGTCAGTGCATGGCTCATTGACGAGAAAGTCCTCTACATGTGATGTGATAGCGTGCAATCGATCAAAGTGCCCATCTCTAGAGGAGTTTTTAGTGATCGAACTCTATGAGATCTGCAAGGAACGACGTCGGTGAAGAGTGAAGATTACACCAAAATATTAGTTGCGATGTTCATTTCCAGCCTACACTAAGCCTCTGTGGAGATAATGAATATTTTGCTTTACTAACGAACGAACACGAGGTCGCTCTAACTGATGTATCAAACAAGTGTTTGTATATTTCCAGCAAACGTGGCAACTATTCCGCCGCCCACCGGAAAGATGCGGGGTGTGGTGCTCTCAGGAATCAGTATCGCACCAATAACCAACCTCGTATGCACTCATTCGTGCGCAAAGTTACTGATTATTGTTAACGAAGTTTAATTAAAGGCGGTTTTTAAGACGTCAAAGGCGAATTAATTTGTCGAAAATGCCGTCACTGTTTTTCCGCAGTTTCCGGCGGCGTAGACGTAAGTTATTACTCAAATTGTCAACAAAATTAATGGGATTGCTGGAATCAAGTAGTCTTTTTTACCAAAATGAAGTCAGCAACTCGCTTTGACGTATCCCATAATATTCACAGTTCGTAGCAAGCTCACGTGGGTGTTCAAATGGACCGATGAATAACTACACCATATCATGTCGTAGGACAGATAGGCCGTGTTCACATTCGTTTCACATCCTTCATTCTTTTTTTCCCTTACCCTAGAACAATCCACTGAGGTGGTCGAACTCGTAGTTAACATCGAACCCTTCTTGAAGCTTCGTTATCTTCGCTCATGAACATGATGAATGCTGATCGAGAGTGACGTTCGCTGGAAATCCGAGACAGCTATGGATGATTATTTTCAAGTCGTCATCATAAAAGGAGGCCGTTCTTCTTTCGAAAGTCCACAAAAATTTCTGTACGGGAAGGAAAATGTGTAGCCATACAACTCTGATTCATCCAAAGTGGATGAGAGTCCAACCACTAGAGTGGGCTGAATGGTCGAGCACGAGGTTACCACCCGAATCCGTAGTAGATTTGGGTGATCAAAATTCTTTGAAGTCGTATTTCAAAATTCTGCTGAATTAACAGAAACAAAATCAATTTGAAACACAGCAAATTCAAAGCATCGATTTTCATTGTGCATTTCTCGCATATCGTATCGATTTTTCCCTAGTTTCCAAAATGGGCCATCACAGTTTCAATAATTTTGTGCTACTTGGTTAACATGTCGGCTCAAATATGTCGCCAGACTAGCTAGAGAAGTCGCGGCTCACTAGAAAGAGCGCAACTCCTCGTCACTCGTGCTCTGTAAAGTTTTCTGGTAAAACTATTGAGCACGACCATTTCACACCATCATATGCGGGTACATTTGAGTAATGGGGTAATGAATGGGCACTATATATGGGCTAGTGAGTTGACCTATTCATCAGTTTTTACTATTTTTGTACTAATTATAGGTTTACAATAACTACGGGTGCTGGTGCGGAGTCGGAGGTGCGCATAAGCCGGTCGATGGGATTGATAGGTTTGAAACTTTCTATTTTGACACAGATCCACCAGATATTTTGTAGTGGCATGGGTCATCTGTGTCACAAAAAATTATCTGTCCGGCTTAATGATGGCTCAATAGCGGGAACTACCGATGGCAATTAACTGCAATTGTAAAGTTGCATAATGAGCAGATGTTTCCTTTTCAAAAATGTAATGCTCTATCGAAGTCACCACATCAAGAACACGAGCAACTGTGGAGCGACGACTCGGATCATCGGCACTGATGAAGATGAAGACGTCGAAACGTTAGCCGAATGAACATCTATAACAACCTCATGTAAGCTCAACAATTTAAGGAAGTGTTAAAGTTTCCGAGATCTTTTGAGTCCCCACTGATTTTGTGTGTTTTCGAAATTCGAGGATATGGAACTGAACGTAATTGTAGTGAATGTCAACATTTTTAGTGTAAATGATTAAATAATTCACTGTTTTTTTGATGAGCAAACACGAGGTTGTCACTTTGTTCTCTGTTAATGACAATGCTGGTGTTTCGGCGGATCACACCTTCGTCAGAGCCCACTGTTCTCCTCCAAAGGCGATTCTCCTACTCCTGAGCACAGCGGTGTTCCCTTCGTCGCTCACTTCTTCAGCCGAGTGAACTTCTTTTCTTGTAGTTGATTATTTGCTGCCTCTTTATAAATCTATTGCTTATGTCTGCAGTTTCATGAAGCACAGAACTAGCTTTTCACCATTTAGTGGACATTCCGTGCACGAATTGCTTCTCGGGTGTAGAAAACCTGTACTTTGCAGTTGTTGCATGCAACACGACAAGTGCTATGACAATGCGGTTAACAGTAAGATTTGCTTCGACGTTCCTTGGGAGTACATTGACGACTACAACTGGAAATGTATCAATAGCACCGCTATCTGTGACGGTAATTACAAAACTCTCTTAGTTCTTCTTCCTAACCTTTCTGTTGAATACTTCGAGAGCTCACTTATTTGTCCCACGAAAAAAAATGGGAAAAGAACTATCGTTTAGTTTATTGTTAGCAATTTGCGATTTTATGAACTTTCAGGAGATGTCAGTTGAATGGCCCTTCTCCAAGAATTACAAAATATGGTAGGGTTTGAGTCCTATTCCACATAGCATCTGACTGGTTATTTGCATGTTGAAATCGCAAGCGTCCCAGCATTTCTTTACATTCTTGAGTGCTGTGCTAGGGTATTCCCGGATCATCATTAAATACTAATTAATGGCTGTCTTCCTGTCAGGATTTTCATGGATTCGTGGCGCTGGTTCACTCTTAACTAGGGTTTCAGTATGAGAAATCTTACTGAGCATGAACCCCTAGTGGTAACACGCCATTCGATATTCATTCATGAAGAGAGGCAAAGCATTGATAGAGCATCGAGATTACCAGAATTGAACAATGGCTTTTCATTGTTAAACAAATTTTTTTTTCCTTTCAAATGCATCGATTGCCCAATATGTGGACTTGCATTGGAGGGTAGTCACCTCGGTAAAAAAGGATAAAAATTTCCGTAATTGAAAGTGTAATACTCAAAGTAAAAGTTTAGTGGAAAATGAGAGTTTCGCTTCTTTTTTTGGTCACATTTAACGAAAATTTTGACTGCTCTGTAGTGCAAACTTAGGAATAGAACACCTCTTTTACAAAGAAGCATTTCAGTGCATAACCACCCGTGCCAGTCTGCGCTCTGTGACTGTGATGTAGCGGTGGTCAAGTGCTGGTCGCATTTTCCGAAACCACAAGAAAAGAAGAAGTGCATATACAAAAGAAAGATGCCCAACACCATTCCCAAATTTCCTCAGAATTAAGGCCTTCCTTGTCCAACTTATTCCATTGCTTCACTTCATCTCGACCAAATTTTTCACACTCGCTCGTTCTTTTCATAGCTTTTGCGATCAGCAAATCTTAATTTCTGATTCTTCTCCTATGAGTTTCACTCCGTTTACTCCGCGTTCCTTCGATTCTTCTCCGATTTGTTTTGAATTCCTCTCTGAAGGAGAGATTTACAATTTCTAATTTGTGTTTTCTGTATTTAATTTTGCTCATTCAGATCACACTGGTTTCTCATTAGCCCATCCTTCGATGCACTGTATCGCCTGTGGTTGAAAAACAAAGCTGTTCAGGCAACTTTGTACTTTGTCACTTCGTTTTTGAACTGACAACTATTTTTTTCACTTTACTGCTATATATAGCTCCATCTGAACTATCTTTTCCTTCGAAAATGCTCACTTGCATACTTGGATGGCCTGTCTATCACTTCGAGTGCGAGCTCTAGCGGAATTCCATTCGTTTCTCTCCCACTCAATTGCTGTTCATGGTGGTCGCCTGGTTCGAAAACGATGATACCGTCAGACTCATACCGAATCTTTAAAAACGTTTCGATCTGTGAATGCAGATGGTTGACGTTAGCCACGTTGAAAAAGTTGAATTCACATATAGATCTTTTGCCTCAAACCGATGTAGCAAAAAGACTGAATGAGATGGTAGCACTGTGACTGCTTTAATTATTACCTGCAAGCCGGGCTAATCAACTTATGAAAAGACTAAAATAACAACAAACTGCGCAGAATATAACACCATGTTAGACTTGCTCTCATTCTTCCAGTGTTCGCTTTCAGGATTACTGCTAACTCATATTCATTGCCTTTTCATTTAATCTTCACAGGGTTGCATTCCAAAAAGGAAATATCTGGCGATGTTGTTTCACTATTGCCCTGAGGTGGGTGACAATGCATGAAGGTGACAATCATCGGAACACTTTTAAATCATCGAAGAATTCCAGAAATTATCATCGCAAATGCAATGGCGTCATTGAAAAAACAAGAAGACGGAAGAAAGAAAGGAGAAATCGAGTGGAAAACATCTAAGTTGGAGACTCCAGTAATCGACCTCCGGCAATTACTCTACAGTAGACATGCGGTTGATAGTTTTGACGTCTTCTGAACACAAGAAATGGACAAATGTTAGTTAGTTTTGGTAAGCCATGACTTCCTCTAGCTAGTCTGGTGACATTTCTAAGGTGATACGTTGACAAAGTATCACAAAATGTTTAAGTATCTAGTGGCACATTTTACAAACTATTGCAATATCGGCAGGATATGCGAGGAAAGCATGGTGAAAATCGATACTTCGTATTTGCTGTTTTTTTAAGTTTTTAAATACGAGTTCAATGAATCTTCACCACCGAAATTTACTACGAATTCGGCTGCAACGTCGTACTCGAACGTTCAGCACGTCCACTAAGCCTGGACTCCCATCCGGCTTGCATGAATCAGGGTTGTAAGGCAGCACATTGTCCTTCCGGTACACAATTTTTTGCGGACTTTGAAAACGAGAACCGTCAACTTTTGTGGTGAGGACTTGGAAATACCCTTGTATTGCTTTAACAGACTTCCAGGAGAAATCAGTCTCGATTAGTATCCATCCATGTGCATAAGAAAAAATAGCGGGGCCACGAGTCGGGTTCGATGCCAACTACGAGCTCGACCACAGTGGATTGTGGTAGTGCAAGAGAAAGAAACGAATTGAATATGTGAAACGCAAGTGAACATGGCTCATCCATGTTACGACATGATGGCGAACAGTGCATTTGTTTTTCGGACAAGTTGAAAAGCCGTGTGAGCTTGCTAGAAACGGCTTAGAACGCGTCTTCTGCAACACGTCAAAGCAAGTTGTTAACTTCATTTTAACAGAAAGACAACTTGATTCCAGCAAGTGCGTTGATTTCATTGACAAGTTGAGCAATAATTTACGTCTGCGCCTCCAGAAACTGCGGATAAACAGAAACAGCATTTTCTTCAAATTATATTGGGTTCGATATTTTAGAAACCGACTATAATTAGACCTCATTAACAATAATCAATAACTTTCTGCAAGAGTGAGCTCACACGAGGTTGGTAAAAAAAAAAACCTTTTATTCGGCTGACGTTTCGGCGCCTTCGCCTCCTTCGTAGTAGCGTTGATAACAGTCGATAGTTCACAACTGTGCTCGTTATCTCATCGAGTAAAATCTAGTAGAGAGGGAACACCGCTCGAATGCAGAACTACACTCGCTGAAGCACTTGTATAAAGGATGTCTATTGTTCGACTACTGTTTCCAATATGGTCTACTCTTGGCGTAGAATGCATCCTATCTCGCTGATCAACGCACCTATGAAGAACGCGAAGGCACCGAAACGTTAGCCGAATAATAATAGTCTTTATAGCAATGCCGTGTCGGCTCAATCATGCAGAAAATGATTTGGCATTGTTTCAGAAAACACGACAACAGATGCTGCTGATTTTGTATCACCTGAATTGCCTGTAGTCCTGTTGATCGTTGAGTGACTTGAGCGTGCGCCAGTAAATCTTCCACATTTGCTTGCCGCGTGAAAGAGTAGCTCAGAGGACTGCCCACTATCAGGACTCGTTAACTATCACTGCTTTTCTTCTAAGCTCTTAGTGGAGAACAATGACCGTCGGCGGCGGTCTTCTTGCAGTGCGTTTGACGTTCCGAGGATTCCTGTCACTAACCGCTCTTGTCCATCGGTTGTCAATCATTCGCAATACGTGTCCGGCCCACATTATCTTCGATCGTTTGGCGTATAAAACGACATTTTTGACTTTTGATCGTTGACGTAGGTAGGGGATTCTGATCCCTTCCCTAATTTGTGTGACACAGGATATTCCTGGCATCGTCCTTTCGAGTGCGCCGTTCAATAACGCGGAGTGAATTTTCATCCTGTTTACGCAGCGCCACGGATCCCTCTCATATAAGGGACCTAGGGCCGGTTAGCCACAAGGCTACATGGGGGGTCCCCAGGTGGCGGATAAGGGGATAATCGCGGACTAAAAGAGACATTACATCCCTGAGATGAGATGCAGGTGGATCCTGGCGATGGATTCCCTGCTTCTACTGCGTCACATGCGCCCATACTGTCATTGAACAGAAAGCAATCGAGAATCACTCTTGTTCAGTAATATGTTACACCTTTTTTCGTCTATAACTTGAAGATTAACCGACATTATTTTCACAACGTTCAGGCGCTTGCTCACCGTTTGCGTGCGGTGTGTGCTTGCAGTGTGGTTGATCAACAAGTGTTCAAGTGTTTCATATTGATGAGTTATTAGGAACTTCTTCTCAAATCATTGCTTTCGACTAAGCACTGCTGTTTTCGACATCCAGCAAATGGACAAGATTATTGTGCGCGCTTTAATAGCTTTGAAAGCATGGGGGTTTGATAGCGTGTGAAACTGCTTATCGTAGAGATTACAGCCGTTTATCCCCAGCACGAAATTTCGTCAGCGTAGGCATTTTACGAGTGATAACAAGGTCTGGAAAAGAGAAAGATCAGAAACAGCGAAAACACAAAATCCAAATATCACTTTACGAGTAGTTACGAAATTGGGAAAGGCAAACAATAAGGAAGGGCGAAGGCTCAATGGAGTCGGACAAATGTTCCTGAACACAAAACCTCCAACGAGTCTGCTGCTATGTGGAGGAGGTTTCACCACTGCAATTCGCTTAGATTTCTTGACTTACATGGGAATTAGTACGACTTACGAAGAAGCTCTCAGCAAGAGTAGCACCCATAAGTGAGCATATTTTTATAGTATAAAAGACTAACATTTGATTCGTAATTGATTCTAAGGAGAAAAATTCAGTTTTTTTTTTCTTTCATCATTATCGTTTATCATCACTTACCGATCAACGAAATGGATTTTGCAGGTAAATTTGTGGCTTTTTTAACAATAACAATTTTTGATAGGATTTCAGGAAAAAATGGCTTTGTACTTTCGCTACTTCAAAAAGGCAAATGATATCAGCCGTTTGCCAGCTAATGAGTAGTTGTCGAGAAGATGTTACTTCTCTTTATCATGAAGGATCTTCAACGTTCACATCCATCGCCGGCATATTTTATGTCATCTTATCACGGTAGCATGTAATGGCCTGTCTGTTTCTTCCTACACGAATTATCTTCACATTTGCCGTTAGTCAAAACAGATCTAACGAGTTCTTAAATTCAATTCATTTAATTGCATCCGCCATCTACGGGGAACTTCGAACATTTAGCGCGTAGGATCGGCTGCTAATTGGGGATTTCCTGCTCATTGTCACGAATGCTGTTGAATTCTGGTCAAGTCGATTATCCGTATAACCGTGAGATAGCCGAGTTAGAGCGTTCCGACTAAGGCTGTGGGAGGTTAAATCCTTCTCAAGTAAATCTGGTGCCAGTTTCCAAAACCCGATAGGAAAAAGAGCACAGGAGCCATGGCTGAGTTGAACCGGCACCGTACTCGTGGTGAATGGCACCACTACCACTGCGGTAGCAACCCCGCTTAATTCAGTTCCTATGAAGATTTGTGAAAAAGTGGGAAATGTCTGTGTCTTTCGAAGCATAGCTCTAGATCTACAATACCACGATTCGGTCATTCGTAAACACTCAGCGTTTGCCTAGGTTGAAAATTCAGTTTGAGATATTCTGTAAGGTGAATGCGTGATAACATTTCTCTTTGCGGTTAGTCCTGAGATGTTTAAAATTCAACGAGAGACTTCAGTGCTTTACTTACTGATGAATTAGACGTTGTGTCTTTGTGTCCTATGCCTGTCTAGTGGAATACTTGGCTTCACATTAAGCTTTGCATTTTGATCTGCTTCTACAAAGTTACACAAGCGTTTACCCGCTTCGCCAATGTACTCATCACCAAGTGCTTTGCTAGAGATTCGATACACTTCACGAAATTGATGCAATCACCGTCTTTAATTGTAGGGAATATTACGCAATTTTTCGTTGTGCATGTGCGGACACAGATGCGGTTACGAACAAGCCGGCGTCTCAGAGTGTCCGTTGGCATTTCAATGCTGTTACTAAAATCTCTAGGCTGGCCCTTCTTGAGCGGCTTTTTACAGTTTCACTTATTTCATCTGAAATAAGGGCAGGATAAACGGGACCTTATACCCACTAGAATTGTCGTTCAAGAGCGTTATCGTTTTCTATGCGATTAGATAAAAGTCCTAATTAATGAAGAAAGGAATTCCGAGTTATTATGGGTGGTGTTGGTCGTCATGATAAGCTCAGACGGCCGCTCACCTTATTCGTTCCATTCTAATCCGTCTGTCCCAATGTGACGTTTTTTAGACGTTCTTCTTGGTCCAATCTTGGCGTTGAAATCTCCAATGATGATCTTGAAGAATGTATGGTCTTCTCGGTAGAACTTCTCCAAGTCCATATAGAAGGATTCAACTTTTTCTTTGTCACAGTTTGATATCAGCGCGTAAACGACGAAGATTGTCAAAGCCGGAATCAATCCACATGTTTTTAATAGTAAACGCCCCGATTCGTTCCGGTTTTTTCCGGTTCCGGTTAACCTGTTCGATAGAATCGATGTTCATAGACCAACTCGTGTTGACGAAAACGCCGACACCGTTTACTCTTCTACTGTCGCATTTTACGAGGAGCAGTTTTTCTCCGGTGTTATGGACGGCGTTGAGTGAGTGGCGTCGTCTCGTCTCGGCCAGACCGATGACGTCGTAGCTTACCATGCTTGCTTTCATGAGCAATTCTTCTATGGAGGGCTCCGATGCAAGTATACGTGCACCTTAGTTAACACCGTCACCTTAGTTAATTTTAGCAGCCTCTCCGTACTCGTCTATCGCATCGCTGCGAAATTGAGGCTCTTTCGGAGTTAAGGAATGAGGCCCATTTTTTGAACTGTGCTGCTTAGCATGTTGATACCCTCGCATAGCTTGCTGGCTCTGAACGTGGAGGCTGGGTATACTCACGGGTAGCTTGCCAGGCTCTTCCAGTGTAGACATAGGACTCATTAGTTGGAGGCGACTCCTAACCGCCTCCCATATACTCCCCTGTCAATTGATTGCAGGCTTTTGGCCGAATTGACTCGTAGAAAACAACCCGTATAAGGGAGAGCGCACCCACACACGCATGCATGAATACGTCTAGCAAATACAGAAAGTATGAACCAAATCAGCGCAATAAAAACATTGATTCTATCCTCTAGATCCACCTGCGTCCCAGGGGAGCAAAGTCGCTTTTGGTCCACGATTGACCCCCTATCCTCCACCTGGGAATGCTCTTCGTTACCTCGCGACTAACTGGTTGTGGAGATCTCTCATATGAGGGAGATCCGTAGCAGAGAGCTCATGTGACCTAATGATAAACCTGATTTATAGTGATGACACAGTGCGGTTAAACGCTGTATGTAAGCTTGTGGTAACGTTCCGATTCCGACCATGTGGAGGTAAAATTGTACGTTTGGATTATCTACGTGAATTATAAGACAAAATAAAGGGGAATACCGTTATGGCACGAACCAGAAGTGCAGGATAATGGCTCACGATACCCTTAATATGTTTTCTAAAGTTTGGTTTTTCCAAACAAATTTTGAGGTCTTCCTTTTGATGAGGCATGACTAACAGAGAGGACGAATTCCTCATTTATTACGGAGAAGTAAATATTAACGAACATGGAGAGTCGTATGATACTTGGAGTTGGATGGCCCATCTTCACTGGTTGTGCGAACGCA
>MQTX01000095.1:0-18190 GCA_009735665.1 Angiostrongylus cantonensis
TAGTTGCACTGTAACCACTTACATACGATTTCAAGCATCTAGTAGCCACAGTAACTGTCTGGACAACCGCTGAATGAATGTTTCCCACAAGCAAACCTTGTTCCGAAGAACGGACAATGCTCTAGTCGCAGACGTGTGCTGTGATGGAGCGGCACATGGAGCTGAATGATGGCGGATGTTCGTAGTTAGCTGGGTGGTGTTTCTGGGTGTCGGACAGCGATGTACAGCAGGAGAACTCACCGTCCTTACAGGATGTCCCAAGCTGAGGACTCTCGCGTTTCCATCAGGAAGCCTAGCTAGGAGTAAGCCAATACCAGGATGCACCACCGTCCTGGTATCAAATCTCCTACTCATGGTTTCGAATCTCCTGATCCACAAGTGATGCGACTGCCTGTGGTGGTGACGACCTGAAGTAGACTTTAGCCTGGCTAACCTCGGCACTGCAGGGAAACAGAGTAGCTAAACCAGCAAATCTCCAAAAAATGATGATTATGCTGGGGCCCGCACAACTAGTGAGGACGGGCCGTTCAAGTATCAAACAAGTGAGTAAGACATTAACATGGAGTAGTTTGCGCAAGCAGGTTTGGTAAACTCTCCGCTTTAAAACGGGAGTCGCTAGCAAAAGTACAAAACTTCATTCGAACCCAAGGAATGACTGTTTGAAAATGTAAAGCACTTCGGGCAAGCTTGATCCAACGGCACGCTCACATACATTGACCGATTGCCATGAAGCAGAAGATACAGAGGCACAACGGGAAGCTACTTTTCTCTTGGAGAATGTAATTTTTTCAAAGTGTAGAATATAAATATGAGGCAAACACATTTCCCTACTTATACATTGGACCAATAAAAATCCGAAACCTCCTTGAATTTATCAGAAATTGAAGATTCTCTAGATTATTCCACAGTGCGTCCTTACCTAGCATAAAAATTCCACAGAAAACAGACTTGGACAGACAACAACGATAGCCACCAAACTGAACGTTACAAGAGATATATTCCGACTGGCATCCAACTAATAATAATACAATGGACATCGCTCAAACTTATTTCGAAAGTTCCTATAACAATCACCACTCCCGAAGATCGGGCAGTGCAGGCATATAGAAGGGAAGGGCTGCTGACAGCAAAATAAAGGTGCATGTTCGCAATAAAGACCATAACATTGAGTGGATTCGAAATAGCAACCTGCGCAGTATAGGCGATACGGGCAAGAATCGGCCATACAGTTGTAATGGTCCCAGCTCTCTGATCTCTTGGTACAGTTTCCTTGATTCCTCGCGTTGAACTTTCCCTTCGCTCGTCCATAAAACCGCTCTAAGAAGCTGTGAGATGAAGTTTGGGAATCATTCGGATCGCTAACGTTTACATGTATGGCCGGATGCACTCGTAGTACTTCGGCCAGCAGGTCGGTATCACCGAGGTCGAAATGTACGCCACCGTGCCCGACTGAGTATTTTGCGTTGGGTCCGAAACTTAGTTCACTCGCTCTTTTTTTCAATAATCGAAACAATTCATCAATGTCCTCTGTGGGAAGGTAGAACGTTATCCAACCTTCTTCTATCAAATTGAACCAAACGGTCTTCGGCTCGGAAGGCGAATCAGGCACAATGGGTATAGATGGAACATCCTCAAACGGCGACGACATGACGACAGAACAGCACGGACTGAATCTCACATGGGTTGCAATCGATAGAGAGTGGGCGGGACAGCGCGATGACAGAAAGCAACGCTGTTGACTCACTCCCTCTCTCACCGTTCCCCTATCTCAAGCTCCTTCATATTTTGCAGGTTCATTAAAACAGGTGCAGCAGATTTTGCAGTGATATGTGGAAAACTCAGAACCACAGTTTCTTTTAGCCACGTCTCAACTTTGTCGGTGCTATCAGCAGTCACATATCAGCAAGAATGATCATCGAAGCCCATCTGAGGTTGCGAGCTCTGCTCATATCTCGGCATCGTTGTGGTTGTATTTCACATAATCCTCTACCATGAAAAAAGAATTGGCACAGGTAGACTTTAGAACATTGAGATTTTGCAGTATCCTGTCGACAGTTACAAATGGCTGTGGGATTTTCAAGGAAACTAAGTTTTAAGAGACTGAAGGAAGAGGAAGTGTAGGCATACATGCGCTCGTGACTCCGTTAACAGGATACCGACGGCTCTAACTCTAATCCATATCAAATTGTTGAGACGTGTTCAACCCATCTTGTGAGCACCTATATGTTCCTGTATCGTCCACATAATGTCCTAATAGCACGTGCGTGATGGAGTCCTTCGACGTTACCGTTTTATGATTGTTATGGAAACTTTCGAAATAAGTTTGAGCGATGTCCATTGTATTATTATTTGTTGGATGCCAGTCGGAATATATATATATTTTGTAACTTTCAGTTTGGTGGCTATCGTTGTTGTCTGTCCAAGTCTGTTTTCTTTGAAATTTTTATGCTAGGTAAAGACGCACCGTAGAATAATCTATAAAATCTTCAATTTCTGATAAATTCAAGGAACTTTCGGATCTTTACTGGTCCACTGTATAAGTAGGGAAATTTGTTTGCCTCATATTTATGTTCTACACTTTGAAAAAATTGCATTCTTCAAAAGAAAAGTAGCTTCCCGTAGTGCCTCTGTATCTTCTGCTTCATGGCAATCGATCAATGTATGTGAGCGTGCCGTTGGATCAAGCTTGCCCGAAGTGCTTTATCTTTTCAAACAGTGATTCCCTGGTTTCGAATGAAGTTTTGTGCTTTTGCTAGCGACTCCAGTTTTAAAGCGGAGATTTTACCAAACCTGCTTGCGCCAACTACTCCATGTTAACGTCTTACTTGCTTGATACTTGAACGACCCATTCTCACTAGTTGTGCGGGCCCCAGCATAATCACTATTTTTTGGAGTTTTACTGGTTTAGCTATTCTGTTTCCCTAGAGTGCCGAGGTTAGCCAGGCTAAAGCCTGACCCAGATCGTCACCACCGCAGACAGTCGCAGCGCTTGTGGATCAGAGGGAGATTTGCCACTATGCGACTTTGATAGCAGTACGGTGGTGAATCCTGGTACTTGTTTACTCTGGGCTAGGCTTCCTGTTGAAAACGCGGGACTCCATCTCAGCTTGAGAGACCCTACTAGGGGGACGAGTCTTCCCGTTGTACATCGCAGTCCAGCACCCAGAAACGCTTCCATGCCACGATGAGGAGGTAAACAGTTGGGAGGAAAATTCGTTGTTATGGTGTTGTTTTTCGCAAGCGACAGTTCACATTGCTCATCCCTATCTCCAAGTCTAAATGTAGCCAGCGCTAATGGCGCTGTGCGTAAAATGTGAGTTTTAATTTCTGACGGAAGAAATTGGAAACGAGCATGATAATAAAACTTTTGTTCGGAAATGGTGTTTCGTAGAGCAAATCGGAGTTTTGTTGGTTGTCGGGTAGTAAGTGGGCAACATTTTTATTATCTACTGATTCCATTTTCTTTTTTTCTCCCAGTAAATCGATATCCATCCTCGGTTTCCCCTCAATGAGTCACGAGTGTTAGTTCGTGATTTGCAGAAAAATATTATTCCGCCCATTATCGATTTCCTAGCTTAGAAGTATGTCCTTTCGGCTTTTCCGACACTCTCCTTCTGCCATGCTCCACAAAGTTCTGTCGACGGGAAGTGATTTGTGTGCCACATCATCCATGACAATCAACAGTATTGGGTAAAATCTAAAATGCTTTGGATTTATGCTCACAAGAAAGTCATGATTTTTCATCACCTGTAAAAATCAGGATCATTTGTATCGTTCGTTCGAAGAAAAACTTTAAAACATCGGTATTCCACCTGAAACCGTCTATAATCTCGACTATGAAGGCACTCATGAGGAGACCAACATCGCAGAAAAGCTTTCTGAACTTGTGTCTAACCATGAAGAGGTGCCGTTCTGTGTCCGTGACCGTAATTAGTATGTGAATTCTTTTGCAGGTTCTGCAGATGAAACTCCAGAAGACTGGTGGCATAAGGGACCGAGTCCGAGAATGAGCCGAGTCACTGCCATAATTGGTTCGACATTTCGGATCGTTGCAGAAGGAGACACCTTTCGATGGCTGAGAATGTTGTTAGCTCGCCTTCTAGCTACGATACCCTTAGCATGGTTTGCTTGTGCACATGCCATTAGCGGCACACAGAATACTGCAGTAGTGGAACCCTTGTTTTGCCCCTCCCTCATTTGCTGGCCACTGCATAGTTCTCCTGTCTTCGGCTCATTTGAATTCTATATGAAACCACATTTAAGATATTTAGACGCAAAGAGAGTCGATGATAGAAGAAATGGTCGACCAAATGTCAGGCAGCTCAGTTTCTGTTGTTATTGGTGTTTTGCTTCATGTTTAGCCCATTAGTGTGCTTGAAGCTACTTTTTGTTAGAAACTGGTGGTGAACTAGCTTGTGTGCACTCGTACGGCACATTTTATTATGTGTAGAGATTGTTATAAATGTCGCGGTTTTCTTTGTATACCAACGGACGGACAGCAGATTGCACAGCCCACATTCAGTGTTTTGCACTTACCACTGTTGCTCTACTAAACCTAACCAAGTATTCGAATGATGTGGTCAGTGTTTTCCGTGCTTCCTGAAGTTCGAATCACTATGAATCTTTGATCACGAGCGATAAATATGAAAATGGGCGTCCCATACGAAGCTCGCTTTATTATCTGTGACATTATCTTGATCTGTGACAGACCTCCCATTTCGGGTACCCATTGGCAAAACGGGAGCGATTGGTGCCAAATATTATGCTCTTCTATACTTAAGTAGCAATCCTTTGTCTAAAATTTGTTAAGTCTTCTCTCCTGAGTTTGTATAGTCAGTTATGGCAACGGTTAGGAAGGTGTTGAGTTTTCATCTGTCGATGAGAAATTATTCTTTATATCGTTCTGTTCGAATATTTGTTATGAATTCATGATGATCGTCCCGTTTTTGCGTAGTAGCCAATCCAAAATGACGAACACCGTTGCATGACTACGTTCTAGAACTGAATTCTTTATCAGAATTGGCGAAACGTATTGACATTAGTAATCACACATCCACAATTCTTGTCAATGAAGGAAATGACATGTCATTTTCCATAGGCTGCAGAGTACTGCCAACGAATGTTTGCCTCGAGCTCTCCATGCTGTTTTGTTGTTTTACTTTGTGCCTAACATAATTAATTAGTTTGGTCGGAGTTTTGCAAATATCTCAGCTCCATTAAAGTTATATTCCTTAAATAGTTCCTATTCTCTACAATATCGCATGTCTTCTACATTAATTGTTTACTTATAACTATCTTAAATCTATCCATTCGTAATGTATAAGTTTTCATATCGCTTTCACTTGTATTTTCGATAAAAGCCTCTGGCACATCGCCGCAATTGATGTACTTCTTCTCAGGTATCGTGTCATGACCTGGGTCAGCACTGTCTCTGACTCCCGCTGTGAAGCCCCACGTTATTCCATCTCATTCACATGATCTTTTGATAAGTCTTTGCGTAGTATTTCGGATAACCTTTATCCACGAGCTATTCTTTCACTATATTCTTTCATTGAGTTCTATGTTGACGAAGCCTCTGGCATACCGCCTCATTTGATGTACTTATCCGCATGTACCGTGTCGTGCCCTGGGTCACCAATGTCGTTAGTTCCCTTGGGAAAGCACCACTCACTATAGAAGTAATACAGCTCATGGCATTCTTCTTCAAGTGCTTGCAGCGTTCGTAAGGTCTTCATCCATCCAAGCCCTGAGTTTACCAGTGCCAAGCTCTAGTGTCCGCCTAGCTTCCTTCAGTTGCATCACTTGTTCTCATTTCGATCTCGCTCGTACATATCCATTTAACCAAATATCGTCACATATTACATATTATTATTGTACTGTTGTTATTGCTTTAAACTGATATAACCCAAACTCGAGGTTGTCCACGGCAGTTGCGGAAAAAAAGTCCAGCATGGCGATTTCATACAAAGTCGAGCATTCCACGTACAGTTGGCTAACAAAACGCATCCGACCAACTAACTCCTAAATCCGCTGGCCAACTAGCAGAAATTGGTGCATTTGCCCACTCTAATGGAACTCAACGCTTGTGCAAAGAATGTGAGACTCCCTAATCCACTGGCCAAATAACACACCACAGTTCTTCTGCTGTTTGTCTCTGATGTGCTGTGATAACAATGTAACGGCATTCCCATGTCATTGCCACTTCTTTGAACCAGACGTTGGTGTCCTCCATGATAGTGTCCCATTCCACAAAACGGGTGGTGTCCAAAGTGTGGATCACATGGGAAAAAGGACGATTTGGGAAAGCTGGAGAATGGCAACAGGTCGTTGTAAGGCGTTTTCGGCAATGAAGGTGATGGCACTTTCATTGATGATCACGACTATTTGAGTAGGACCGGCCACGACTATGTGAGCGGGTCCGACTTCGGTTCGTCGTTCGATGTTTCCGTCTTAGTGGTCCACGAGCCTTGTCAACGGAGTCCAAAGGCGAAGGCAAGTACTCGTTTTCAGTTCGCAGAACAATTCTTACCGTCGGGCAATCATTCACGATTGCAAGTAGTGCGTCGGCACTGTTTATCTGTAAGCAATTACAGCTAGTGACTGCCCACATGGCGCTTCCAGGGGGAATACCGAGTTCGCCAATCTTTTTCTGGAGTGCTTGGTAGAGCTCGTCCTTTTCCTTGTAGTCTACGGTAAATCGTTGTTTAATTTCTCGGCCCAGCTTAAAATAAGCAGTTTTCAGTTCAGTAGTAGAATAAGTCATAGATGTGGGAGAGTGGTGTGTGAATTGGCCACTTAGTCCTTATACATACGTTTCACTTTCGAAAGGCCTGATTGGGTGGAGCCTAAGCCGAAATCATAGGACAGTGCTATCAACTGGTCCATTTCGAAGTGGCTTCAATTTTCGAAACTTTTTCGAAGAACACATGTCGAAACTGTTCTGCAACTGCTAACCATGATCACGTAAATGGAAGAGAATTGAGACTGAGGATGGATAAAATGAACCTACGTGTCCTAGAGCGATCGAGATGTGCGTAGTCAGCTCTTACTCTGTTTTAGGGTTTTCTTTCACTTTTCACCTTGCATGACGATTGCGAGAAGGCGAATGGAATGGAAGAAAAGCTTTTATCCGAACAATCAACTGGTCCATTTCGAAGTATCTTAGTATGCCGCTCCCCAGTCGTCACGTTTTTACGTAGTAACCAACCAAAAATGACAAAAACCGTTGCATGACCACGCTCTAGAACTGAATTCTTTATCAGAATTGGCGAAATGCATTGACATTAGTAATCACACATCCACAATTCTTGTCACTGAAGGAAATGACATGTCATTTTCCATAGGCTGCAAAGTCCTGCCAACGAATGTCTGCTTTGAGCTTCCCATGCTGTAACAACATATCACACAACAGTCACATTGCACTACATTCCAACACAGTATTCAATTCATGTGACCGGCAAAGGACCACCGTAACCCCTAAATAAGCAACCAGTATTTGAAATCTAATGCCATGGGTAGTAATGCACCTAGCAACCATGGAACTGGCATCGCCTTGATGTCTACCGTGGCCAAGTTCCGTTCCAAAAAAAAAAAAGTTTTGATCAGTTTTCTAGCGTTCCATTTAGTGGCTATCGTGACAATGTAGTGAAGTTTAGGTTTTTTTACTCAGCTCATTATGTGGTATAGGGAAATGCGTTTGTCCAACTTTATACTTTTTAAGGCGTAGAATTTTGAGATTAGGAATTATACCGGTCCACAAGGATTTTCTTTGATTTTCTTCAAAGGAAAAGTAACATTCTGTTATGTCTTGTGTATTCAGATCTTTGACAATCTACCAATGTGTAGGAGCATTCTGTTGGATCAGATGGAACTGAGATTCTCCTCTTTTCAAACACTCGTTCCTTGATTTAAAATAAAGTTTTGTGCTTTTGTTTCTTAATGGTGTTGTAAAGTGGAGGTTTTGCCAAACATCTTTGTATAAATGTCTCTGTGTTAACGTTTACGTCCCTAATTTAGGATCTAAGAAGAAAAATGGGAGAAAAACAAGGAGTGAAGCGTTGATTTCAAGTGTTTCATGATGGAGATGAGATCCATAAAGGTCAACAAGGGTGGAGGCAACCAACCTCCATCGACGATGAGAATTCGAAGATATTTTAGAAGATCCACGCCTAGCACTGCGAGAATTAACGGAAGCAGTTCGTGCGTAAAGTAGGAGACCTAGGATACCTTAAGCAGATCGCGTTTAAGAAACCGATAACGGAAAATCATCTGTTTTAATAATGGTTTCTGAGTGTTTAATACTGCAATGGTAGCCATGAGGTACAAGGTTTCATGATGTTGCATGAAAAAGAAGTCCTAAGCTGTGTGGAATAACAGACACTGTGTTGTGCGAGCATTTATTTTACAGCCACTTAAATCCAAAACCATTTCATCGACGAACATAATGTCTGGTTGAATCACTTGCCACTCTTCTTCCTTCAGACAGCTTAACAACAAATATTGTAGTGGACCCTGTAGCGCTTCGAAAATTTCTGTAGACTCTTTGAAAAAAAAAACCCTATATACATCTAACGTTTAGGCAGTAATCTCGTATGATAACATAAGACATCAGCTAACTAGCAAAAAAGGGATTCGCAACGGATACCGCGACGTTGGTGTCCTCCATGATAGTGTCCCATTCCACAAAACGGGTGGTGTCCAAAGTGTGGATCACATGGGAAAAAGGACGATTTGGGAAAGCTGGAGAATGGCAACAGGTCGTTGTAAGGCGTTTTCGGCAATGAAGGTGATGGCACTTTCATTGATGATCACGACTATTTGAGTAGGACCGGCCACGACTATGTGAGCGGGTCCGACTTCGGTTCGTCGTTCGATGTTTCCGTCTTAGTGGTCCACGAGCCTTGTCAACGGAGTCCAAAGGCGAAGGCAAGTACTCGTTTTCAGTTCGCAGAACAATTCTTACCGTCGGGCAATCATTCACGATTGCAAGTAGTGCGTCGGCACTGTTTATCTGTAAGCAATTACAGCTAGTGACTGCCCACATGGCGCTTCCAGGGGGAATACCGAGTTCGCCAATCTTTTTCTGGAGTGCTTGGTAGAGCTCGTCCTTTTCCTTGTAGTCTACGGTAAATCGTTGTTTAATTTCTCGGCCCAGCTTAAAATAAGCAGTTTTCAGTTCAGTAGTAGAATAAGTCATAGATGTGGGAGAGTGGTGTGTGAATTGGCCACTTAGTCCTTATACATACGTTTCACTTTCGAAAGGCCTGATTGGGTGGAGCCTAAGCCGAAATCATAGGACAGTGCTATCAACTGGTCCATTTCGAAGTGGCTTCAATTTTCGAAACTTTTTCGAAGAACACATGTCGAAACTGTTCTGCAACTGCTAACCATGATCACGTAAATGGAAGAGAATTGAGACTGAGGATGGATAAAATGAACCTACGTGTCCTAGAGCGATCGAGATGTGCGTAGTCAGCTCTTACTCTGTTTTAGGGTTTTCTTTCACTTTTCACCTTGCATGACGATTGCGAGAAGGCGAATGGAATGGAAGAAAAGCTTTTATCCGAACAATCAACTGGTCCATTTCGAAGTATCTTAGTATGCCGCTCCCCAGTCGTCACGTTTTTACGTAGTAACCAACCAAAAATGACAAAAACCGTTGCATGACCACGCTCTAGAACTGAATTCTTTATCAGAATTGGCGAAATGCATTGACATTAGTAATCACACATCCACAATTCTTGTCACTGAAGGAAATGACATGTCATTTTCCATAGGCTGCAAAGTCCTGCCAACGAATGTCTGCTTTGAGCTTCCCATGCTGTAACAACATATCACACAACAGTCACATTGCACTACATTCCAACACAGTATTCAATTCATGTGACCGGCAAAGGACCACCGTAACCCCTAAATAAGCAACCAGTATTTGAAATCTAATGCCATGGGTAGTAATGCACCTAGCAACCATGGAACTGGCATCGCCTTGATGTCTACCGTGGCCAAGTTCCGTTCCAAAAAAAAAAAATGACAACCCTGTATGTATGAGGAAACAAAATCGATTCAAAGGACAGAACGTCAGTGGCCGTCCATAGGATGGGCGGAAGAAAAAAAAGTGTAGCTTAAACACCACAGTCTTCGATTCACCAACGGGTTCAGTCATGGCCGAAGCAGAATGGCAACGATCTGGGCAGGAGGACTCTGCCATCGAGAATAGGCGGTGGATGGGGTCACGTGCATGTCGACGATGCCGATGACTCACCTCCTATTTGCACTGATTGCATTGATTTCGAGTCTAGAGTGTCAGAAGTGGCATTGTTGACATCTATGCAGTTTGATAAAGACATGGAGTATTCATGGGGGTTGTGGCGACTAAAGAGAAAGAACATAGGCGCAACGATTGGGAATAGATATTCCCGTAACATTGTCGAACTTCACTGTGGTCAAATGAAACTAGTTTGTTGGGAAAGTCACGTAGAAAGTGACGATTTGATGATGTTATAATCATTAGCATACTCGAGGGACTCGAACTTTCTACTTTAAGTTTTGCAACTTCCGTAACAAAGTTTGCAAGAACAACATCTAATTTAATTCGCTACCTCACTCCAAGTTCTCGAAACGTTCTAACAATGTCGACAGGGCATTCACTTGGAATATTTATTATGCAGTAAACAGTATAACGACAATATTTTTGAGTCACATAATATCGCATTCCATCCTTTAGATACTGTATTTAGCATCTAGCAATTACAGAAACATCTTCGCGCTACCCCACGACGTCCTCCATGACAGCATCTCAAAGGGACACATGGATATAGTTCGCATCGGGGATCCAACGAGAAATTCGGATGCTCAAATACAGCTGGGTGAATACAACAGAGTTCACAGAATGGTGAATGTGTGTGAAGATATGCTGGATTGTGTAAGTGTCCGCAAAAACGAACTATATCTTCTGAATATCTATCGCAAAAACCCGTGAAGCAGGACTGAGCTTTCCAACGGGGACTCCATCGATGGTGGGACCGGAAACCACACATGCCTCCACTCATAGCCCGTTCGTTAGTCGGTCCTGGCGAAACCGTCGACGAGTTCGAACAATCGTCGTTAGGACGCACTGTTAAATACACTTTCGGGGTCATGTTCACTACATGCAGCAATCTCTCGGCGTCTTTAATTTCGATATGTTCGCTAGAGTTGAGGTGAGGCATTGTGCAGTAAAACTCTGAAGGCCGAATGTTGTGCTTCTGTAATTCTTTGAGAAGAGACTGGTATAATTCATCCTTGTTCTTGTACTTTATGCAGAGTTCGGGCGCATGTTCGCGAAAAACAGCAAATAGAATGGTGTTCAGATCACCCGAAGATTCTGTAGATTCGGACATTGCTGGCGAGGTAGATAGGACACATGGAATTGACGGCATACCTTGTGTGTGAAGATATGCTGGATTGTGTAAGTGTCCGCAAAAACGAACTATATCTTCTGAATATCTATCGCAAAAACCCGTGAAGCAGGACTGAGCTTTCCAACGGGGACTCCATCGATGGTGGGACCGGAAACCACACATGCCTCCACTCATAGCCCGTTCGTTAGTCGGTCCTGGCGAAACCGTCGACGAGTTCGAACAATCGTCGTTAGGACGCACTGTTAAATACACTTTCGGGGTCATGTTCACTACATGCAGCAATCTCTCGGCGTCTTTAATTTCGATATGTTCGCTAGAGTTGAGGTGAGGCATTGTGCAGTAAAACTCTGAAGGCCGAATGTTGTGCTTCTGTAATTCTTTGAGAAGAGACTGGTATAATTCATCCTTGTTCTTGTACTTTATGCAGAGTTCGGGCGCATGTTCGCGAAAAACAGCAAATAGAATGGTGTTCAGATCACCCGAAGATTCTGTAGATTCGGACATTGCTGGCGAGGTAGATAGGACACATGGAATTGACGGCATACCTTCCCCCCTGGGAAGCGCACAGTGCACCGTGCAGAGTGACAGTGGGCGGAGCAAAATGGAATGGCGCCGCTGCCGCTCTGCCTCGATTTGCAGTGATTTCGCAACTTGCGGTCGATCGGCGCTGTGCAGCATTTGGTGGACCGAGCGCACTCATGGAACAACGCCGTTTTCGCAATCTACAGAAATATGAGATGTACCAAGTAATTTTCACCTAGCAGCAGAAGGTACCGCCGTGTTGAATGGGAAATGCTCTCTTCGAGCTGGCAAAATATGGTCTGTGGAAAAGTCCGATGCTTTCAAAGTAAACATCACATTCAGTAGGCGTTAATTGTTATCGTGCACCTTATCGGATTTCATCGGATATTGTATGATACTTGAACGGCCGGTCATCACTGGTTGTGCAGGCCCCAACATAATCACCATTGTTCAGACATTTGCTGGTTAAGCCACTGTGATTCCCTGGAATGACGAAGTTAACCTGGGCAAAGTCTCCCCAGGTCGCAGCCTTTGTGGATTAAAGGGAGATTTGCCACCATGCGACTTTGATACCAGGACGGTGGTGGATCCTGGTATTGGTTCACTCTTGGCTAGGCTTCCTGGTGGAAACGTCGGACTCCTTCTTAGCTTGGGAGATCCTGCCGGCGGAAGAATCCTCCCGCTGTACATCGCAGTCCAACACCCAGGAACACCTCCCAGCCACGATTAGGCGGTAAACCGTTGGGAGGAGTCACCATAAAAGCGTAACGATTCTTGCGATATTTTTTCGACAACTAGAGTAGTTGAGAAGCTTAGAACTTGGGAATCCTAGTTACTCGAGTGGCTTATCCTTTGCCAGACAATTTGTATAAAGCATTCTATCACTAGTTTCACGAGAAAAAAAAGTCAAGCGGTCACTGATGAAAAGCTGCGTTGGCTATTCTTTTACTTCCCAAGCTGCTTATGACCTAAATTCACAAAGATCTAATTTAATGTTCCCGACACAAAAGGCGCTGCTAGAAATACTAGTGATACTATTGTGAATCAGCGTGTAACCAGTTCTATAAAAACCGGATTGGTCAGCAGCACAGGTGCTTAAATTACGAGCTTGGTCGAAGGGAAGGAGAAGAAATGTTCAGGTTTTGAACCTTTGCAGGGATACCGTTGTGCCCAAAGAAAACGATATGCACATTGATGTGGCCCGATTCACAATTTCGCGGAAAAAACACATGAAGGAAATGGCAACACTGACCGAGAAGATGATCAAGAAAAGGAGGAGAAATTGCCAAATCACCAAGCAGCCCACTCGCTATCGTGTAGTTCTGAACAGCAGATTTTCCATCGGGTGAAAAAGTTCAAATAGAGCGCATACGTTGTTTTCTTTTTCGACAATCTCTATGTTATACAGGACGTTTACTTCCGCTTACGTTCTTATTCGTTTGTTATACGTTTACTTCCGCACTAAGAACACATGCAACCCAACAGTAGCCGACGTTTCGGCAGGAAGGTATATTGATATGCCTGAAGGCTCTGGAGAAAGCGATAGTGCCGTAAACTCCGCTACTTGTGTATTGTATGTCTTTTTGTACAGAAGCAAACGTATGTTGTTTAAAACCCTTGTGATTGCTGAAAAAGAAAATGATGCATTTATAATTCAATGCCGAGGCTAATAGAAAGTCGAACAAGGGAGCAGGTGTCTCGTTCAGCTACAATGACATACCACATCAGTTCCAGTACCACAGTGAAGCGTATCATATCCACCAAATGCACATTTTTGCTTAGATAAGGAAAATGTCGTGCTGTACCCCGTCTTTACTTTAGATGTTGACCTCAAGATTTAATCTGATATAATCCCCGATTCTTTTGCGTATCGTTGCTGAGTGGTTTCTTTTATTGTTCAGCTGTAGCGTAGAGCAGAGATGCTTCAATCCAAATTTGCTGCGGACCATCAGATTAAAATGAGAATGAGCAGTGCATTGGTTAATGATGCACTCCATTAGAAACCAGTGTGACAGTTGTTCCTACTCCCCATCGCTCTCGTCTAATTTAAGCAGAATTGTTTTGACTCGTTTGGAACCAATCCGCTAAAATCAGACCTGTGAGTTGGTGGCAGGTAGGAGGGTTGGCGAGGGCAAACCAGCACCGTGAGCTTTATGAAATGCACCATTACTGTTGTACTACTTGTCCGTGAACAAAAGGTGATATCAATAAGGGGTGCTATTCTGCATCTAAACTCTTCATAAGGCTTCAGTTATTTATTAGTCAGTTATTATTATATTAGTTAGTTAGTTTATCCAGTTATTAGACTAACACAAGGCCGTTGCTTCTTTAGAGCCGAATTGATTCGAGTCGGATGCTCACAGCCTCACAACCGTCCTCGCGATATGGTTCCTCACTGGCGCACCGAGTGGAATCTGTAGAGTGAATTACCACACGATTGAAGAAACCGCCCTAAGCGGTGACTTTTTTGCAGAATGGTTGCCGATTCCCTGCTATCTAATACGATCTCCTGATGACTTGCTTTCATGGTAGCAGTGCATCCTGCGAAAATCGGGTGCTATATTAGTTGGCATTTAACAGAAATATTTTTAAAACGATTTTTACTAAACATCGACGTGAATAATCAGTAATTCCTGGATTTGTCGCAGTTGGTAGCGGAATATAGGCCTTCGAGTCAGTTCTAGACACCGAATAACCACTAGCTTTAAGCAGAATGCTCGACTTCGTGAGAAGACGCCGCGTGGGACTTTCGTAGTTGACACAGGGCAACCTTTCGACACTCAAACTTGGGATTAAATCTTTATATACATAAAGGTAACAAGAATATAACAGGAATAACAATGGAAGAATACTGGCGTAAGAATCAGGCAATGAAGTCAGACGTAAGACCCGAAAGAAAACTGCCAGGCCCCCACCCTCAAAAGAGCGCGGTGCTAGTCGTGAGTGGCTACGTCCAAGCGAGTCGTTGGTGGTAGGGTCAAGGCCCGGGTAGAGGGGTCCATTCCCTAAGCAATGAGACGTACCCAACAGCATGCCCCGTGGTGTGGCCGACGGTCACGAGATGCTGTGTCTAGTGTGGTATTGTGACAAAGGCCGTTTCCATCGACCCATTAAATGTGTCTGCTAGGTAGACATACAATTCACCGCTTGATAGAGAAATTCCCTATACGAAGTTCCTTAATAAAGATCAAAAATATTTGCGTACTACGATATTTGCCAGGCAACTTGAGAAACTGTAGATATGATCCTCGCTGCAGAAACATGCAGCAATAGGAAGAAATAGTAACTATTCCGAGGATAGTTGCTATAGGATTACTAAGCTGAAATAAGGCTGGAAAAAGATCACCCAGATTAATACTGAATTGTTCAATTTTGTGGAAGATCTTGTTGCACCGAAGGATTCGTTTAAAAAAAATTCTTTCTAATTAGTTCACCAATTATGTGCCAGCTGGATCGGAAATTAATGTGTGATTTGTACTTCTATTTCCCTCCTATATATTTTATCAACATTTTTTCTTCGAATGCTGTATTTTCATTCATCTTTCCAGAGCTCGAGGCGAACGCGTGTTGCGCAGTGGTCGGAGGCTACCTGCGACACACGTGCGATCGATTCCCGCGTCCGTGGCTTTCCAAGCCTTCTATCTCTCCGGGAACGGTAAATTGGTACCAGACTTGTCTAGGAGGATCGCAGCACTGACTCGATGCGGTAGGCCACCGCGAGTCATTGTAAACGCCAGATTTGCATTCAGTCGCCTCCAAACGATGCTTACTGAAATCGAATGCATGGCGCATCCCTCAGGGATTGATCAAAACTAAGAGCTTTTTTTAGCTTTTATGGAGTTTCTTTCTCATTACCAGTCTATTGCGCATGATAGTGCCTTATCTTCAATGTAACTTCTTGCTCACTGGTTTAGTTTTGTTCGTTGATTCCGTCGTCGTCTTTAAGCTTATATTGCCTGTATTTCTTGATAATGTCATATTATTGTTGTTGTATTGTCATTGTTATGGACAGTTTAACTACCTATGCTTGAGGTTTGCTTTCTGGCAATAACAGAAAGTCCCACGTGGCAAGTTCATACGAAGTCGAGCACTCCATCTCGAAGCAATGATTATTCGGTACTGATAACTGATTCTAACCCAGGAGGCTACTCGAAAAGAATTTACGAGAAAGTATAGTCCAACCGGAAAAAAATTCGAAAAATTTCGTCGATTTTTGACCAAGGGCTCATTCACAATCGAGTATGTTCAAACTTTCTCTGTGTAATCAACCACTTCTCATTTCTAACAGGTTTTGTCTGATCTTAATGTCAGACAAGACTCATGCGATGGAAGAAGGCGATTATTGAATGAGATATGATATGGTCTATGAATGATATGATTCCTTTATGGCACTATCCATTGAGAAGCTCTCACGTACAGCGTTGAGCCTTGGTTGGACCTTTGGAATTGTGATTTACCATAGATGGTACTGGTTGTCACTATAAACTCGAGCAGCTGCTCACTCTGTTCCTTCCATTCTAATCCATGAGTCCCAATGTGACGTTCTTCTTGGCCCAACCTTGGTATTTCCCCAGTGATGACCTTGAAGAATGTATGATCTTCTCTGTAGAACATCTTGAAGTCCATATTGAACGCCTCGACTTCCTCTTCGTCATAATTTGATGTCTGCGCGTGAATGGCAAAGATTGTCAGAGCCGGTATTGACCCACATCTTTTTATTTCTAAACATCTAATCCGGGTTGTTAGTTGTTCGAATGAATCGATGTTCAAACCACATTATTGTAAATCGAATGTTTTGCTTAACCAAAGTCATTGTTGTTTCGAAATTTTACATGGGATCGGGCCATAGCTTTTTTGTGCAAGATTCATTTCTTGCGGGAAAGAGGACAAGTTGCAAAATTTAAAGAACCAAGTCTCACAACTGGCATTATCTGGGCTTTATTCAGTTCATTAGACGGCTGTTGAGAAGATGCCGTTCTTGAGAACCTCGACGAGAAATACGACCAGCTCATTCAGAAACTCCACCACTGTGAACGCTGAGAGCTTGAAACTTATCAAGAGACATCACTCTCTAGAATCGAGCTGATACGCTAGCGTGGAAGTTCTCGCGTTAAAGAACATTCTGTCAATCCTCATAAATATTACCTGTCAGAATACACGGTTTCTATTCACTGGAAGGCTGGCATGACCATGTTGTTCAAGAAGAGTGAACTCCTTGATATCGACAACTATCGTCCAATCTGCTTACTGCCATGGGAATATGC
This sequence comes from Angiostrongylus cantonensis, assembly GCA_009735665.1. Taxonomy (NCBI): domain Eukaryota; kingdom Metazoa; phylum Nematoda; class Chromadorea; order Rhabditida; family Metastrongylidae; genus Angiostrongylus; species Angiostrongylus cantonensis. Next base: position 17,186 of record MQTX01000095.1, read on the forward strand.
GGCTCAGTGCCAATTATGATAATCTTCACCCCATCGTCAAACTACGATGAAGACAACGTCCACGCAATCTATATGGACTTGCAGACTGCGAAAATATTATATATCACGGGTCCTCATTTTTCCACTTTTCGTTGTGTCTCTCAGCAAATTAAATGTAATACAACAGCGCAGTATGACTTGCTTGCTGTTTCTAAAAGAGGACTCCGCTGAATCCCAACGATGAGCGCACGTTCAGTGAACACTGAGCCACCCTGAATAAGTTTTTTCCATGATCGTAACACTATATTGTCACAGTTAAAAGCTCTTGCCAAGTATCGAATCCCAGTGTTCAAGTATACACAATTCTGCGTCTATTCACTGGTCATATTCGCTATGGTGCATACTTTCAACAACAGAAAGAGTTTCTCGCCGCAAAATAAACTCGTCCAAAAGGAGTTTTTGCAGATTACTCAGCTTTATGAATAACTTTTCACGAGTCATGCATAGTATTCGACGAGCTGTTGACAGAATACAAAAAATTTCGGTAAAACATATATGTGAGCCACTGAAGACGTGTGAACCAGAGCGTTCATGACAGCAAAAACTGACTAGATTGCACAAAAAACCGACTTTCTATTAACACCGGCATAGATAGTTAATATATTTATTTATATGATCTTATGAACTGATCTTCTTTAGCTGATGCGAGGTTGGTATAGGTCTTCGTTGTCGTTGTAGTTGTTCTTGTTGGTCGATAGTTGACGTTTCGGCGATTTCACCTTACTCAGACCCGTGATGTTACGAGTGGGGCTGAGTCTTGAGGACTGAGCCCATCAGCAACAAAAACAATAACGACAACGAAGACCTATACCAACCTCGCATCATCTAAAGAAGATCAGTTCATAAGATCTTACGAATGTCTTGAATAGATTGCAGTCAACATGAGCTTCCCAGGATCTGAAGAAGGCGAAATCCAGCGAAATGTCAACTTTTTGAATAAAGATTGCTGTGACAGCGAATGTGAAT